>JAAFCE010004209.1:18549822-18584641 GCA_013389805.1 Trigoniulus corallinus | reverse complement strand
GCTTCCAGTTAAAATAACGAGAAATAAATTCATGAATCGAAATCATTAAATAAATCGGAAGCTTCCAGTTGAAATAACGAAAAAGATATTCATTAAGTAAATCCATGAAGTTCTTTACCTGTAAGTTCGTGACCCTGGAACGAGTATTTGACGAAGTTATACTGACCGAAGCGCCACATTTCATCTGCTACGAATGACGAAATAATTCCTTGGGTTAAACTACACTTTTACCTTAAGCCTGGTTCCCTGGCACGCGACACCGACGAGAATCGCGCTCTAGCAGACGACAATCCACAAAAACTGATGACGTAGCTACACTACCATTTTGTAAAGTAAGAGCGAAATCAACGGTGAAGTGCAGTTGAGAGTTAGTTAACTGCATTTGTCGATGGAATGCATCGCTCGAATTTGATTGGCTGTATGAATTTTTAAATAGTCTTCCGTTTACTTTTCATTGGTTTATTTATTTTTTTGGTTTTGGCGCCACCAAACGTTCATATTGAAGACTATTGATCACTTACGTGAATTCGCTCATGCCAGGGAATCAAATCAGGCGTAATTTCTGTTAGCGCCTGTGGTTTACGTCATAATTATACCGTCTGCTCAAGCGCTATTCTCGTCGGTATCGCGTGCCAGGGAACTAGGCTTTAGTATTGTATTAGTTTCCTATTATGTGCCCTGTAGCAGAAATTACACCATTCGTTCTGGCAAAATAATATGTGCTTCAGAAACAATAAGTTGTTTCCAAATGGAATTGCTATCTAGGAACTAATTACTATTATGCTCACCGGTTTATTTCAAATACAGAATAAATACTTGCCAAACAGAAGGCGATTTCAAATACCGTAGACAGTAGCATGACATGAAAATGTCAGAATGTTGATGCTACGACGCTTTAGAAAATGGCTTCATTGCTAGCCTAATCACAGGAAGAGCCGGAAAGACTTCCTTCGGCGAGATTTTTAGGAGCAAAGAACATCACATTCTTATCCCGCCTGTGGCAGGGTCGGTCTGCGGGCCCACTGAATATGCTCTGAGTAGGGGCAACCCAGCCAGGCGTCTGGAACTCGGCCTACTCCAAATGTTCAGATATTGGGTCGATTTTGCACTATACAACCAAAATAGAAACTTTGGCGAGTAAATTAATGCACAATAACAATAAGCAACCCAATACACACACACATGCGGTTTAGGAGCACAGAACATACAAGAGGAAATTAAGGACGCGTATATTAGAGGTAGCCTGAGGGTGGGTTTGTTTGTTGGTGTTTTAGGGCCCTTCAACTACAAGGTCATTAGATCTCCGTCCAGAGTATAGTTCTTATGCAGAGACTGCACAGACACTACACTAATGCGACGATTTTTGGGTATTAGCAGTACCCAGTTTTCCCAAGCGGCCACCCATGTCAGTACTAGCTGGGGTTGCGCTGCTTAACTTCAGTGATCAGACGAGAACTGGTGTGTCCAACGCAATTCGCCGCTCCCTGAGGGTGGGGGACATCACAGGAAAGATAAGGGAGAACAGATTGAGGTCGTATGAGCATGTGATGGGAAGAGGGAGAGAATCTCGTTAAGCCATTACGAGGATGGATCGGTCTACTGTTTGTTGTGGTACTCCACCAACTCCAGGGGCTAGCTTCAAACCTGGGAATTTTGCTTCATCTACCTGTTGCATAGTAGAGATGGTTCTTTTACGTGCAAATGCCATTTAACACCACACTGGAGCTCAATTTTATTTTCATCTAAAGGAAGGTGCACTCGGGGCCTCTCGTCTTTTTTGTTCGTTCGTTGGTGTTTTAGGGCCCTTTAACTACAAGGTCATTAGAGCCCCGTCCACTGCGTAGTTCTAATACAGAGACTGCACAGACACTAGACTAATGCGACGATTTTTGGGTATTAGCGGCCACCCATGTTAGTACTAGCTGGGGTTGCGTTGTTTCACTTCAGTGATCAGGCGAGAACTGGTGTGTCCAACGCAATAAGCCGCTCCCGGCCTCTCTTTCGCCCAATAGAAGCCAACCCTCCTCGATCCAGTATCGACCCTGGAATCAGTGACGCGGTAAGGAGATGGGACTGTCAAGAATAGAATCTTCAGACGACCTCGACGCGCGTTCTTTGTGTCTACCACTCAACGCTGAACTGCACACACTATAGGTCACTGTTGGCACCCAGTGGCGGATCCAGGATTTTCGTCGGGGGGGGGGGGGAGGGGGGGCATAGGCAGCGATTGGAAACGCAATTTTCATTTGTCAGTGTCAATGTCGACCCAAAATTTAGGGGGGAGGGGGGTTGAAACCTCCCCTCTTGGATCCGCGCCTGTTGGCATCTGCTTTCTGGAAGCAGAATCTTGCTTTCTTTATGCTGTACCATGAGGGTTAAAAATCAAATCTTACGAGATTCGAATACAACATTTAAAAGATTTTAATTGTTTGAACATGGGTGGTAACACGCTGGCAGTGACAAAGAGGGCAGATTCACATAAAACCAAACGAAAACATGATTCACAAATTAAGCTGCAATACAGTAGTAGAGCAATGAAATTTAAAGTCAATCACAAATAGTAATTTGAAAACATTTCTGGATGTTAATTCGAGATGAAAACAAGATACTAAATGAAAAAGTCATTTAGTACATGGAGTAAAAAACTCTCGGCCGAAATGGTATCATAATTGTATTAGTGTGGGCGAATATAACAATGATTTTATACATGTTAAAACAAATAATGCAAGTGAGAATGCTTGAGAGGTCATTTACGAGAAGCAGACAGGTCCAATTTCGAGGCCAAATTCTTGATCATTACCACCAATATCATATGGTGCAATATCACGAAGTGGTAAACGATTAGGGACGTCTGTGGTGTACTCAAACACCGTGCGTTGCCATTTTCGACGTTTGTACTGAAAAGTTACACCAAAGATCGAGTTAATAAACATGACTATTAATGTCAACGAGGTATGTTACTTTACGAAAGAGTTTGGCAATGAAGCAGGGACCAGTGCTAGGGCCTTCGGCGCCCGCCTGCAAATCTCAAATAAGCGCCCCTACCCGTATTTTGGATAATGTTGAATAATTGTTGAAGCACCGAAGCGGAGCCCCTCGTGTAATGGCGCGCGCCTGCAGTGCAAGATCTGAAGGCCCGCTTCCACCGGCCCTGCAATCTACTTACTTGGCATTCATCAACTGGTACTTTGTAAGTGAACATATGACTGCCATCAGCTCGCAGTTGTTTGTCGTTCCAAGCCATTAATCGAACTGCCTTGTTGTGGTTCTTTTCAACAGCATCAAAATAAGCTACTGAGTTCTTGCAGAAATAAGTAATATTTTGATAAGCATGAGTGCTCGAAATTTGAAGGAAGGCCAGTTGAGTTGCGTCCGTCTTGTATGTGAACTGTTGGCATTAATGATTAAAACAAGATGTCAAGTCAAAGAATTTCACTTGTACCCACAGGCGTTTGTTGGTGTTTTAGGGCCCTTCAACTACAAGGTCATTAGAGCCCCGTCCACTGTGTAGTTCTGATGCAGAGGCTGCACAGGCACTGCAGCAATGCGACGATTTTCGGATACTAGTGGTACCCAGTTTTCCCAAGAAGCCACCCATGTCAGTACTAACTGGGGTTGCGTTGCTTAACTTCAGTGATCAGACGAGAACTGGTGTGTCCAACGCAATTTGCCGCTCCCTGACCCACAGGCGGCTCATGAGGCAGACAAACCTAAGTGGCTGCCTAGGGCGGAGAATTTCAGAGGTACTTCCCTGTCATGTTCATAGTCCTGAGGTTCCCAAACTTCTCCGATTGATGGGGCCTTTTCTAAGTGCTGGCTTTCTGGAGGCGCTCTGCTGCAGAGCCATAGTAATGTAGTGGCAATGGGACAAATGCCCAGGGTCATAAGGGGGTATGAAGCGCCTGTGGCAAGTGTCTAACTTGCGCCTCCCGAAAAACCCAACAATGACAAAAAACTTGAAAATTTTGCACCCCAAACCCAGTTGTGCCCTTGTTACGGCACTGCAAGGGCCCTCGGACAATTTAGAACTGCATTAAATTTAATGAGGGGGCGGGAGCGGCGATGGACCCCCTTGCCCATGGCGCTTAAAACTCACGAGTCGGGCCTGCTTGTACCAATCAGAATTGGGTGCAAATATCGCTATTTCATTTAAGAAAGGAAGGGGAGGAAGGTATGTACCTCAATTCCGACGTTCATTTCCCCAACAAACCAAGTATGTTTCGATGGTCCTTCATAATATCTCTTCCTTGCAACCTATTGAGTGAAAAAAAGCGTTTTAATATCTATGCCACGACACCAGAGATCGAAAATTATGGCAATGCACATCGACAAACCTCGCTGGGTTTGGGATAAATACAAGTGGTCCTTTCGTCCATATCACAGTAAGCTAACAGTGCATCTTTAGCATCTCCTTGGTTTGGATCGATCCAGTAGTCGCCTTAAATATGAGAGGAAACAAATATTTGAAAAACGTAATTCAAGAGCAAACTCCAAAATAAATTCATTATAGTTACCACTCTTCAATTCTGGGTAAGCTACAGCCAAATCCCTGCATGTCTTAGCTGGAGACTCTTTTTCACCTGTTGGTTTCTTTAATTTAGCAAACCTTTCAACCAGGTTCTCATATGCTTGAACTATTAATCGTTGTTGCTCTTCTGGAGTTATGTCAGGAGCAAAAATTCTAGCTGGTTCATCTCCACTCAGTGGATCAGGACCCTTGAAATAGAGAATTTCGTTCAAAATTTTCACATAATCTACTTCACTGTAGTGCTATTAGATAAGCCAGCCATACCTTGACTTGACCCTGGCCAAGTATTGCGGCTAATGCAGCAGCATCATAACCAATAGTATCTCCAGGAGGACCAGGGGGGCCTGGAGGACCTGGGGGGCCTGGAGTACCATCTTTTCCAGATTCTCCTAAAGGCCCACGAATACCTGGTGGTCCTTGAATACCTTGCTGTCCTTGAGCTCCATCCATACCCCTGAGACCACGAGGACCAGCTGATCCCTGTATGAAATTTGAGTTAATGTTAGTTCCAATTTAAAACCAGGATCTAAAATGTATTTTTTTTCCTAATACTCACTGGCTCTCCTCTTAATCCAGCTGCTCCAGTCATACCTTTCTCACCAGAGGGACCCTACAGAATATTTTAATCAAATCACATCTATATTCGAAGCTGCTTTCAGAAATAGCTTTAAATAATGGTTCTTACAGGAGGCCCTGGTAATCCTGGGAGTCCGTTGAGACCTCTGTGACCCTTTGAACCTTTTTCGCCAACGGATCCTCTATCTCCCTTCATTCCTGATAGACCAATTTGACCGGGAGGACCTCGTAAACCTTGTGGCCCAGCAACACCCATAGGACCAACTTCACCCCGTTCTCCTCGTTCTCCCGTTGGTCCATGAGGGCCAAGAGGACCAAGTGGACCCTATTAAGTGATGTTGAATTAGCAATCAACTAAATACGCTACTGTTGATCATGCTACAAAACGTGCCTGTGGGCCTGGTGCACCTGGGGGACCAGGAGGACCGTTTGGTCCTGGAGGTCCTTTATCACCCTGACGACCGCCTATTCCTGGAGGTCCTTCCTTTCCTGGTGGGCCCTAATAATGAAATTGCTGTTAGGTCGGCCTAATTGACTAATGCAATGATACTAATTGTTACATGCATACTTCCGGTCCTGGATCACCAGAAGGACCTATTGGTCCAAGCGGTCCTTGTGGGCCTATTGGGCCAGGGGCACCGTCGTTTCCTTTTTTGCCTTGTGAGCCTGGCTCACCCTGTAAACGTTAATATGACATGTTATTGAAATATTCGCCAGTTTCTCCACTTATAAGTAAGTATTTATACGACGACGTAAAAGTTATACATACTGGTGAACCTCGCAAGCCACGAGGTCCAAGTGGACCAGGAGTTCCTGGAAGACCTGGGAGGCCACGTTCACCTTGTTGACCACTAGGGCCAGCAGGTCCAGGTGGGCCCTAAATAATGTATAACGATTTATAATAGACAGGAAGTAATACCTTATGGGTTTATTATATTCATCTTACTCTAGGTCCTGCGCTTCCAGCTTCGCCTTTCATACCCTCTTGTCCTTGAGCACCAGGATTTCCAGGAGGACCAGATGGACCATGACGGCCAGGTTCTCCAGCAGCTCCCTGTTAAGACTTTCGTTAGCAATCTTAAATAAAAAATTTAACTACAGTTTATCGCAACAACATATTACTTTGATTCCAGGTAGACCCTGAGGACCAGATGGGCCTGTTGCCCCAGGAGAACCTTCTCGTCCTGCATCGCCTGGGCGTCCTGGTGGTCCAATTAAGCCGGCTTCTCCCTAGACATTGAGCAAAACGATATTTTATAAGTTATATTTACTCACTATGAAATTTACACTCAAAGATTTCCCAACTTACTCTTGAGCCTGGTTCTCCTCGAGCTCCCTTTGAACCCGATAATCCTTGTGGACCCTTAAAAATAATTGGTGGAATTACTCATTGTTTTATGTAAAGAATAGTAAACGAATGCATGAATTACATACCACTGGACCTGTTTCCCCTCGGTTACCAACAGGTCCGGGATTTCCTTGTTCTCCTTTCTGTCCTGAAATTCCCCTTTCTCCTTTCATACCAGGTGGGCCAGCAGTACCCTGTTATTAAAACGCATATTAATAATAATTATTGCTACAAAGTAAAGGAATGGCTTTAACTTTGTATACCATCAATCCAGGAAAGCCTTGAGTTCCTGCAGCTCCTGGTTGACCACGTTCTCCAGGTGAACCAGCAGCGCCAGGTTGTCCGGGAGGACCAGGAGGACCTGGATCACCCTGGCAGTCAAATACACGCAATTTACTCACATATTACGCATAAAGTCAAACTTTGTCAGAGATATGCCCACCTTATCTGCTGGCTCTCCGGGTGGACCAGCAGGACCAATAGGACCTTGCTGACCTCTCTCGCCAGTACCACCAGGCGGACCTTCTGGACCAGGTGGACCTACATCTCCTCTATCACCTTTACTACCGGCTGGTCCCTCTGAACCTCTTTGACCTGGTAATCCCTGTTGTTGTAGAATTATGATAATTAGATACGATGTATACCGTTCTGTAACATTACCCTAGTATTTTTGCCAATGGCCTTACCACTAAGCCAGATGGTCCCGAATGACCTTTCATTCCCTTTTCTCCTGGCAATCCCTATGTAAAAATTTGTCATCAGTTATATTTAATATTCAACTTTTCTTAATGGATTTAAAATATTTTGCTAGAGTACTGATGGTCCATCAGCTCCAGGAGAGCCCGTTTCTCCTCTAGCACCGGGTAATCCAGAAGGTCCAACTCCACCCCTTTCTCCAGGAAAGCCTCTCTCTCCTCTAGGGCCTGAAGGACCAGGCGGTCCAGGTGGGCCACCTATTCCAGCTTCTCCATCTTTTCCAGGAACGCCGGGATTTCCAGATGCACCAGGAAGTCCCTAAATAAGTCGCAAATCAAAACGCATGTCACATCAAAATTGAAAACTGCAACATAGAATTTACTTATGGAGAATTTCTTACTTGAAAGCCTCTAGCACCTGTTGCTCCTGGTGGTCCTCTCTCACCACTTTCACCGGGCGGACCAGGCCGTCCCACAGGTCCAGGAGCTCCGTCTTTACCAGCATCACCACGAGGTCCTACAGGGCCAGTAGGGCCGATATCTCCATCTTTTCCAGGTTCACCCTAAGACAAAACCCCGTAATCTCACTTTTTACTAGTACATTAAATAATGTTCCGATCATAAGACGAAAAAATTCTTACTATTGCACCTCGCTCTCCGGGTTTCCCAACTAAACCTGGCAGACCTTGTATACCAGCAATTCCTTGTTCTCCGGATTTTCCATCAGCACCAGGAGGACCACGAGGACCAGGTTTACCGTCGCGTCCTGAAGGCCCTGTTCGGCCTGGAAGTCCTCTGAGACCCTAATTAAAATTCCAGATATAAATACATCTAAAAAGGCGAGGGAATTAAATAGTTTATTGCATAATACTGTACTAACTTGGAGTCCAGGTGGTCCTGGTCTACCAGGATCTCCTGGCTTGCCTCTTTCGCCTGCTTGGCCACTTGGCCCGCGATCGCCAGGAAGTCCCTTCGGACCTAAAGGCCCATCTGGTCCAGGTAAACCTCGTTGACCCATTGCTCCTCTTTCTCCAAGTGGTCCTGCAGGACCAGGTGGTCCAGAAGCGCCAGTTTTTCCACGTTTTCCAGCTGAACCCGAAGCTCCAGGTAAGCCTCTCGGTCCAGGAGTTCCAGTTTCTCCTTTAGGTCCTGTTTCTCCTTTAAATCCATGTTCTCCAGGGTTTCCCTAAAACCAAAGTTACACTTATAGCTCAATATTTTATAAGACTAAACTCAAGAGTAATATTGAAAACTGTATACTAACTGGAGATCCTTTTGGGCCTGGTAAACCAGGACTTCCAGAAAGTCCTGGAGGCCCTCGCGGTCCTGGAAATCCTGGGGCACCACCTGCTCCTGCATCTCCCTATCAAATTCATAACAAATGGAATAAATATAAAGATATAGTTCTGAAAAGAATCGTTTCATGCGATGAAAAATATTCACCTGGGATCCCTTTTCTCCTGGAACGCCATCTTTTCCTGGTGGACCCTAAAACACCATAGTCTTATGAAGATAGGTGAATGCATTTAGAAATAGCGTCATAGTCGTCATTATTTATGAATACCATTGCACCGGATTCTCCGGGTTGACCGTTCCTGCCTGCTTCTCCTCTCGGTCCTTGTAATCCTTGACTACCTTTGGCACCTTGTATTCCTTGATCACCTTTAGAACCAGGTGATCCAGGAAAGCCTGGTGCTCCTGGTCGTCCAATTTGGCCCTGCAATAAAAGATATGAATGTTTCAGCCGTTGTCTTAAATTAATATAAATTTTATACATGTCTACTACTCACGGGAGATCCGGGTGGTCCGGCTATGCCATCGATTCCCCGAAGTCCCTATACAACAACGACACATTTTAAATTGTAAAATCAGTTCAATTATACGCCAAAATGACGAGAAAATTTATTAATTTGTTTACTGGAGGGCCAGGAGGTCCTTCACGACCACGTTCACCTCTTGGACCAGCAGGTCCCTAAAAAATAAAAAAGCAACCAGAATAACGCATAATGAATGTGGCCTCTTTGATATTCAAGTAAGAAAAATTAGAATTCATACCAGAGGTCCAGTTGGTCCAACAGGTCCAGCAGCGCCAGTCATTCCCTAAATAAGAGAGGTAGAATTCGGTGAAAACTGCTCTTTTCAATTTAAATTCGTCAAGTTAACGATGTTTATTTTACTTATCTCTACCTTTTCTCCAGCTACACCTTGTTCTCCTTTTGACCCATCAAGACCAGGAAAGCCCTAAACAAGTGGCAATTAAACTTCTAGTGGGTAACTGTTTCAAATAAGAACAGCTACTTCAATTTAGGTGCAATTCACTTACTCGGTGACCTTTAATTCCGGGTAGACCTGGCATCCCAGGAAGACCCCTGACGCCCTAAGAAAAAGATGTCGATTATCAATTCAACGTGCCAGTTAAGAAATTTAAACCATGTTCGAAATAGTAACATTAGCTCACTGGAGGTCCTGCAGCGCCGACTGCTCCAGATTGACCATCCTCTCCTGGTTCTCCCTAAATATTATGAACTCTTTAATATTATGAACGCATTTCTATTTCAGAAAAATATTAAGAATTATATTTACATCTTTTCCTGGTTGACCTGGTAACCCTCTTGGTCCCATTACTCCAGGTGGACCCTAGCAGTGACCAAAGCGGAATTTCATTTAGAGTTTGTGATGGGGTTAAGAGGTTAAGATTTCCCTTAATATCTTACTGGAGGTCCTGCTTCTCCGTGCTCTCCTCTTATTCCTTGAAATCCTTGAGGTCCCTTTAATTCAACGTCAAAATCCCATTTTAATTAACACGGAAATAGATAACGATAAATCAGACTTTAAACGTGATGTAGAGTATTACTCACGGATGGTCCTGGTGGTCCAGGAGGTCCTCTTGGTCCTACTGGTCCCTATAGGAATTTATTATCATAATTATAAAATCTAAAATACGTACAAGCTTAGAAATTTGTGAATGTATACAGACCACTTGAGCTTGCAAGTACTGGAATGGATCTGGCCCCGAAGGTCCTTTATCATTTGTTTGTGATACAGCGAAATGAGGTAGTATGGAGGACGGCTAAATAACAATTAAAATAATAAAACTAAAATTTTTGTGCAAAAAAAATTTTGTCATCGAAGTGCAGTAACATACTCCAAATATGAACACAAGGAAAGACCACTAAAGTAACTTTACTGCAGCGCCAATGTCAAAGTTACCCCTTGACAGCAACGCTGCATAACATATTAAATTCAAATTATGGCAATAATGTTGAATGAAACTTTTAAAAATTATTAACCAAGAAACGAATTCCAAATTTAAGCAGACGAAAATCGACTTACGTCACCCGGAGGTCCAGGAGGTCCTGGAGGCCCAGGGATTCCATGACTTCCTGGTTCGCCTGGCGCTCCCTATGCCACAATAAAGTCTATCATTATAAAAAAATACTCAAGATGACCATATCTAAAAACGGTAGACTTTAGTGACCTACCACTTCGCCCGGAGTTCCAGGAGGACCTTGCTCGCCCTACAAAATATAAACCTCCTTAATATTAAAGTGTATGTGAAAGGAGTTAAAAGGGAGGCGGATGAAGATTCAAAACTTACTCTTTCTGGAGGATAAATTGGGACTTCTGGTGAATATACGTTTTCTCTTGGATCTGACGTTGGTACAACCTACGGGATTAAAAAGTTAACCTTTTAACTGCTGGAAAACGAAATCAAATGAATATATAATAATTAAAAGCCTTTCTCACTGGTAAAACAGCTGGTTCAGGTTCTAAATCTGGACAAATTGGACAGCATTGATCCAAGGGGATGTATTGCTGCGTCGGGCAATCCAGTTCGGGACACGTTTGTTGCTCACAAACAACATCACCTGAATTACACCTACAAGTTGTGCAAGGGTCTGGACTCCAAATATCACCGTGATTATAGATGCTACCCTCAAATTCACATTTTGTATCTGTAAATAAAATTGGGGTGAAACATTTTCTAAGATCTACTTGTAATTATGATGTCAATTCGTACAAAATTTGGGAAATGGCGCCATATGTGACTTCTTCATCGTTGTTATATAACAGGCATTTTAAGTTTGGCAGGATCATGGGACAATTCTTGTCAATTTAGTCACAGGAAATGAGAAAAACATTAAAAAAAATTAATGAATGATATCTAGCTGTGTGAACTAACGGTTATAGGGGGCAACCATCCTCGTCTTAGCCCGCCTACAGTTCTGAAAGGCAAATGTTGGCTTAAGGTCAGTTTCACATGGTTTTGACCTTTTACATATTTTATTTCCCCATCTATGGTTTCAGTATTAAAGAGTTAATCACACAGAGATTAAAATTTAAAAATTTGAAGAAGCAGTAACTGAAGTCCTTGACTCAAATAGTTTTTACATTTGTTACTTGAAAGCTCAGACGTTTTCTAATGAGCTCGTTTGGTGAGGGGGGGGAGGTCAAAAGGTTGGCGCGGGCAACCGGGACCATCGGCCTGTCATAACTCTTCAAAGCCCAAATGACTCCTCAACATCATAAAACATTAGTATCGTACATAAATATAGAAATCAACGTTTAGCAGTAGTAATTATAAACTTAATCGCAACATTTTTAAAACAGATGCCAACATTCAAGGACTCTTGAAAATGGTATTTGAAAGTAGAGATGTACTTATTTCAGTTCGTTTAGACCTGTTTCTTTTATTATTTTAAACTAAAATTTAACTCGTTTTCATCCTTAAATTATTAAAAAGGCACCCTGAATGCGCTTTTGTCCAATTCTTAATAAAACGTTAGAGGCATTAGAGTACTTTAATAAGTAAACGGAAATATAAAAATTTAAAGTATGAAATTTCAAAAAAAAAAGCTTTTCAAATATTGCTTCGAGTTAATTATCAGCAAAATTAATTTCGCGCAGGGCAGAGGTCAGTTAGCGTTCACTGTCCTCAGATTCAAGGAACCTTTTTATAACTCCGTAAATTTGATCTTTTATTACCCTTATTTACTATGTCAACCAATGTCAGTTTGAAAAGACTAAAAGTACACCAAGAAACGTTGTTACTATTTTTCAGAATCCAAAGAAAATGAAATCTTCAAATCAAAACTAAAATCGACAAGTTGGCTCTTAAAATAAAAACGTCTGTATTAATTTTTTTAACTACAATGATTCCAAAAATAAGTAAAACTAAAAACTAGAGCTCAAATTTCAGGAAGTTAGCAACATGCAAACAACAGGTTACAAAAAGCAGTTATTGAGCAAACTTTTGCACAACTAAAGGCAGTGTCACACACCTGTTTCTTCATTCGTTTGCCCACCCCCCCTTTTCGGAGTTTAGTGTAAGTAACAGTTTATGAATGCTCACCTGGAGGTGTTCTGGTTGGAGGTGGTGGTGGTGGTTGTTCAGGTATCTCTTCTCCGTTGGCTTCTAAAACATTTCTGATAACGTCCCCATAATCTTCGTCCGGAGTGTAATCTTCCTCTTCAAGCTCTTCTTCTTCTTCGGCTTGGGCATTAATAGGACCAGTGATACAAGCCACCAAAATCAGTATGGATAACAACCAAATCCAACAAGGATCTGACTTCATAATTAAGATATGAAAATATTGCTAACAGAATTAAATACTAAAAAGCCCTCAATAGGGCCAACTTTCCCCTATTACTTTTTCAAGTCCTTTCAATTCTAGCATTGAAAGGGGGGTGAAAGTATTGGACGATAAGGGGAAAGAGCTTTAAAAAAAGTAAGTAATTAATGACTGCTACAGTACATGATTAGATTAAATAGAAGTTAGTATAATTTCGTCTTACAACACAGCGAGCAAACCACAAACTGAGAAAGCTGTCAGCTTGTCATTTTATATATGGACATGAGTAACAGCGTCTGCCCCCATAGATGGTAATTTGATAGGCCCAGGATTTTTAAGGATTTCGGGGGAAGAGGAGGCAAGAGACAGAGGGGGTACGAGTGAATGGCTTTACTCATTTTGGGTGTCGAGAAAAAGTTTGTTGACACCATCAGTCGAAGCTGCATCCCTAAGATTCTTCAACACTTCACCACTGTGTCTTTACTTTGAACATTTTTCTAATTATTTGACGACCAAGAAAAAAGAGAAAAAAAAATGTCACATACACAATAAGTTAAAACAGACAGATACACGCATAAAAAATTATATTCGTTCTCTCTTTTAGAATCATTAATTTTTTAATGGTTCCACAAGAAATAAAAATATTCTTAGGTACCTGAACCATTCGTCTTACATGATTAGTGCTAGTTAAACAAAGATTTTGAAAATATTAACAGTTTATTCAAATTCTTTGAAATTGAGACTATTAGTTGTTCGGTCGGTAAATCACTTACATCAAACTTTAAGTGATTCTGTGTTCAGAACAGGGCATTAAGCATAAAAGTTCTCTTACTTATTACACTATAATACTCTAGACTTGTCCTATCTCAAATCAGAGTCAAATTTCACAAGCTCCAGAGAAAATTTGAGCTTTTGGTGTCAGGACACGGTACATACATATCTAATACTAATTGAATATACTGCAAGCAGCCCTGTAGGCCAAATTGGCAGTGGAGAGAATAACTATCATTCCTAAATATTAAACCAGTGAAAATCCCAAGGAACCTGAAGCATTGCATCTATTCTGAAATCCGTTACCTACCTGCTATAATGGCACCTTCTTTCAGAAAGCTCTCCACGTTATCCTCCCCAAGAGCAGTGCCGGATCTACCAATAAGCTAATTAGGCTGAAGCCTAGGGCCTCAACATTTAGCGGGTTTCAAAACTTAAGAAAAGGGGTTCAAAAGGGGCTTGAAAAGGGCCTCACAATTGAAATAGCCTAGGGCCTCTCAATATCTAAATCCGGCACTGCCCAGGAGCATTCCATTGCCGAATGGTCCTTGGGGGGAAAAGACCACTAATACGAGTCTGTCCTTGCCCTGATCTTTAATTTAAATGGATGATCATTTCTTCCCCTATACTCTGCCATAGATATAGAATTAGGAATGAGTATATTAGAGGTAGTCTGGCAGTGGTGGACATCGCCGAAAAAATGAGGTAGAATAGGCTGAGGTGGTATGGTCACGTCATGAGATTGTTTGTTTGTTGGTGTTTTAGGGCCCTTCAACTAGAAGGTCATTAGAGCCCCGTCCACTGTGTAGTTCTGATGCAGAGACTGCACAGACACCACACTAATGCGATGATTTTTGGATACTAGCGGTACCCAGTTTTCCCAAGCTGCCACGTCATGAGAAGGGGGAAGAGGAGCTCGTTAGGTCCATCCCAGGAATGCAGGTGGGTGGTAGCACCCGGGGGGGGAGACCGAAACAGACGTGGGAGCAAGTTGTCCGTAAAGATATGGCCTCGTCCACCCCTAACATTGGTTGGGGTGGACGGGGACCTGGTGAGAGACAGACGGAGGTGGATGGCTAGAATCTGCAGCCCGACTCTGCCACAGGCGGGATAAGGGAGTGATGATGATGACCCTGCCATGGATAAACTACCAACCGGAGGACCGTCATACCCTATTCTTAATAGTCTGCCAACAGACTAATGCTCTGTTATATCCGCCTCTGACTTAGAGGCGGGCAAAACCACAAATTCTAATAGCCCTATCTCTTTTTTTTTGGATAAGATGTGTAAGGTGTTACAATTCGATGGATTTCTTCAAAGCTTACAATAATTTCCTTTGTCTCCATTTTTTTTCCAGTTTCAAATGTTAATGTTCAAACTTCAAATGTTGTAACCGTTTTCGACCCCAGGACCATATGACTACATATCACCTATGATAAATAGAAATAAATATGGGTTAAACTGAATATGATGATATTTAAGAGGAACATACTTTATTTTAGATTAGCATTTCACAAGTTCAATTAATATCAATAATCTTACACTTATTGCAAAATGGTGTTGTTCTTGACTTGGTTTAAAAAAAACTGTTAAATTTAATACTTAAATAAATACTGAATGATTTTTTTATCATACACATTCCCGTTACCTACTTTTTTTTAATATGAACTACATTTACACGATACCAAATATAATGTCTGGCAAATAACTTGGACATGACATCTGACTTTAATTGAAGTTTTTCATGCTCATTTAATGTCAAAAAAGAAGTACGTTAAAAGTAAAGCTTGGCATGAAAATTAATTTTGATGATGTCTGGTCAAACCATTAAAGAAGGCATATTCACCAATGACAGTGGATGGCGGAAGAAGTAAATTTGGGAGTATCATTGACTTTTTTTATTTAATAATTTAACAGCGAGTTTACCAAATGTTTCTTAGTTTGCTATACAGCCTTTAGGTCACTGTTCTATTTCGAAGGTTTTTAAGGCGTTGTTTCAGACCAACCGTGTGGAATTCCGAATATCATTTGGTGAATTAGTTGACAATACACAAACCATGCATTTCTAACCAAAAAAAATGTGAAATATTTAGAGATTAAACGTTTATCCCGTAACTCTACACCTTATCAATTCAAAAACACTGTTCTGTACGTACACACATCAAAGTGACTTCCGCTTCGTGGCAAGTAGTAATTTATTCATATGATTAATATTATACTGCAGTTGTGATCCTCAACTTCTACTACATTAAGGGCCTTCATTCAACATCATCTCACCCTTCTCCCGCCTGAGGCAGGGTCGGGTCTGCGGGTTCTAATCCTCCACGCCTGCCTATCCCCCACCAAGTCCCACTCCACCACACACGCCTCCATGTCCCTTTGCACCACCTGTTTCCACGTCCGTTTTGGTCGTCCTCTACCCCTGCTGCCCCCAATTCCCTGCAGTCCCACAATGGACCTAATAAGTTCCTCCTCTCCCCTCCTCATCACATGCCCATACCACCTCAAAAGATTTCCTCTCATCTTCTTTGATTAGTTTGTGGGTTGGGGTGTAAGCCAGGCAGCCATAACAGGTCAACCCCTTAGGAGGCTGCCCGCGGGAGATGAGGAGATAGGTGAAAGGATGAGGAGGAGGGTTAATTTGCAGCACCCAACGTTCTTTACCAACCACCCAAGTTGGTATTGACGTGGGTGTGCGCTGCTTAACTTCAGTGATCTAACGGGAACTGGTGTGTCCAACGCAACTTGGTGTCTCCCACCCCCAAGCTACCTCTAACATAATTGTTTCGGATTCTGTCGGATCGTGACACCCCACACATGCAGCCCAGCATTCGCATCTCAGCCGCTTGCATTTGCCTTTCATGGTTCTTCCTAACTGCCCAACACCCTGAGCCATACAGCATAGCGGGCCTAACGACAGTTCTGTAAACTTTGCCCTTCAACTTTATTGGGACCCTGCGGTCACACAGGACCACACTTGCCTGTCTCCACTTCAGCCATCCTGCATTAATCCTACGGGTCATATCCGAACCAATCTCCCCATTACTCTGGAAAACTGATCCTTGAAAAAAAGAACACTTAGTTAGCTACGCATGCGCATTCAGGTTCTACTCCTTCGAACTTCCTGTTACCTCAACCAGTTCAAAGTTGCAAGGACTTTGTTAATAAGGTTGAAATTGATATATAGTTGCCACAGGGGCGGATCCAGGGATTGATTAAGGGAGCAATACTTCAAAAAACGGGCGCCCCAAATATTTTTAAATATTCAGAATCCCATGTATAATTCTAGCCAGCAATTGCAATAGGTCCTCTACTGCCCATTAGACAATGTCCCACGTTCAGTGATTTAGCGAACTGCAGATTGCACTGCAGCTGTTGGACTGGCCGTATAGAAATGGGGATAGCAATGCAAAAATGCCTCATTAGTTGCAAAGGCACTGAGGGGGAGCAATTGCTGCATTGCTCCCCCCTCTGGATCCGCCCCTGAGTTGCAAGGAGGTGAGACGTACACTATTTGGAGTAAAAGACCCCATGTACATTTTATAAATAATATCATGAACGATTATACTGAGAGGACCGCTTCGCAAGTTGGAAGTAAGAACGTCGACAGATTCAACACACTCTTCATAATTTGAATCTATGTTACACGCTTGTTAATCACGATTAACCGTACAGCACCAAAGAAACCAGGCTAATAAGCTCATGACAAGTGGAAATGCTCGATCTGCCACCAGTACCCATTTCCTAACTAAATATTTGTCATCGGAATGATGTACCAGACAGTGACGTTAGCTGCTGCAGGGGTTCCCAAACTTTTGTGATAGGCGGCACCTTTTCTGAATATTGGCTTGATAAAGTCGCCTTGTCATTTCTTCTTTTTAGCATATTCTGTTGAAATTCACTAAAGTCCGCCGCAATGATAATTCCGCACCCACGTACTCTTATATTAGGAATATTACGTGACGAACACTTTGGGAACCCATATTTTTTTCGTTTCGTTGGTATTTTTAAGCCCTTCATCCATAAAAGGTCATTAGAGCCCCGTCCACTGCAGTCTGCACAGACACTATGCTGTTACGACGACCAAGCGGTCACCCATACTAGTACTAGTAGCAAGGGTTGCGTTGCTTAACTTTCTGTGATCAGACCAGAATTGGTGTGTCCAACGCCATACAACCGCTCCCGGGGAACCCATGAGTCTTAGCAACATGCATTTACTCAGATCTGCACTGCCTATCACTTTGCAGCCTCCACAAACTATTAATATACGATTATGTTGTTCTGAGCACCCGCTTGTCATAACCGGGACCTAATTTCCGGTCTTTATTTCATCAATTTAGATTGGGGTTATATCAAGGGGAACTCTGTACTGTTGATTCCAGATAGACGTATTTCCTTCCTTCCTCAGCTTAAGGCCCGGCGCACACTATAGTCAAGACTCAATGCTCTGTGGTTGTCAATGAGTTTTGTCTAATAGACACCTTACTTCAAGTGTGCAGCTACCCATTGGTTTTCATTGCCCAAGTGCAAGTACTACAGTGTGCGTTGTTGTTGTTTATTGGTGTTTTAGGGCCCTTCAACTACAAGGTCATTAGAGCCCCGTCCATTGTGTAGTTCTGATGCAGAGACTGCACAGACACTACACTAATGCGACGACTTTTGGATAATAGCGGTACCCAGTTTTCCCAAGCGGCCACTCATGTCAGTACTAACTGGGGTTGCGTTGCTTAACTTCAGTGATCAGACGAGAACTGGTGTGTCTAACGCAATTTGCCGCTCCCCTACAGTGTGCGCCTACCCTTAGACGGTTAATGCTACAAAACAATCTACAATGAACCAATAATAATTTTAGGAAATTCAAGATATAAATACGAAATGAGTTCATTTAATTCCATTCTTTAAAGTAATAAAAAATAGGAGGGAGCTGGCCTAGCGGGTACTTCTCAGCAATTGCTAAAGGGCACAGTAACGTCAATGCGTCCAGCAATGATTAGACATCCTTAACAAAGGTCCTGCCTCCCTTTTAAATGCAGGCGGTAGGAAGCCCGAGGGGAAGGAAGGGACCAAAGCAGACGTGGGAGCAGGTTGTTCATAAGGATATGTTAGTGTGGGAGGTGGACAGGGACCTGGTGGAAGATAGACGGGACTGGAGGGCTAAAGCCGCAGACGGGATAAGGGTATGGTGAAGATAAAAAATGTATCACAACCGTTAACCATAAAGTGACAAACGTATGCTCACGCAACGGAGGATGCCAAACAAAATTGCAATTTATTAAAAATACACACACAAAAAAAAAACATGTTAGATACCAATTTTGTAGAGACAATAAGAAATTTGCCAACAACCATTTATACCATTTTTTATGCAGAATGCTGCGCTTCAGATTCAGGTGTTCCTCCTCCAGCAGCAATATCTTTATTAGATAACTCTCTGGAATGTTCATTACCTGCTTCCATCTTCAGAGGTAATTGTGGATGTAGTTGAGGTGGAGGCGTGGGAGGTCGAGGAATCAGTGGTGGTGGAAGTGCTGATTGGGAGTCTTGTGAAGGTGGAACATTAGCTAGATCTGGTGCAGTAAGCTCAGGTGGTTTGCTGGGGATCTGCAGCTCACAGTCACTATTTGATACCGACACTAAACAAATAGTTTATAATATAACTTAAATGATTACCACTCTTACATTTAATTAAAAAAGAATTTAATGTGGAAAAAAACAGACCATCGCTATTTGTCCTAATCGCATCCGTTTGTGGTTCAAGTGATGGTGGAGAATCATGATCAGATGTACTGCTTTCAGACGGTTGAGTAACGTCATCATTTTCTGATCGTAAGACATGCTCGTCCACTTTTGAGTCTTGACTGTTCGCCATCTCTTCACCGTCCTAATGTAAATAAACAACAATAAGCATACTGGGGATATGATATAACGAGTAACATCATATACTGACCATATCCTTTTTGTCAAGAACAGGCAGAGAATCATTCGGAGGAGAATCATCTGCACATTTGGTATCAGTTTCCATTTTTGGTTCAACTTGAGGACTTTCTGTTCCTCCTTCCTCTTGTTTCTGCACTTGCTGCTGCTGTTGTTGTTGTTGCTGCTGTTGCAACAACTGCATCTGTCGAGCTTCCTCTGCTTGCGCTTCTGCTCGTTCTTTCTGAAGTTGCTCCAGAGCCCGATCAACCATTTTTTTATACATTTCTTGGTCCACAGCTTTGACACAATGCTGCAACGATTCAAAATAGACATTGTCAATTAAGGGTCATCATCAAACCCTTATCCCACCTGTGGCAGGGTAGGATCTGCGGGTTCTAGTCCTCTACTCCCCGCCTATCTCACCAAGACCCCGTCTATCCCACACACTACTATATCCGTACGAAAAACCTGCTCCCACGTCTGATTTGGTCTCCCCCTGCCCTAGGTACTTCCAACCACCTGCATTTCTGTAATGGACCTAACGAGCTCCTCCTACCCTCTTACCATTACATGTCTGTACCACCTCAATATACTCTCCTTCATTTTTTTCCGATTGTAAATGAAGGATCGAAAATTAACAAAAAAATACTTGGTCTTACGATTATAAATATCACAACTATTATATTAAAGCACCTTTTTAAGCTCTTCCTGGAAGGTATCACTAGATTCTAAAAATTTACGCTTTTTAACTTCAAATCGATCTTCAATCTGCTGCAATTCCGCAACGAGTTTCTTCTAAAATTGCCAATGAAAAGGTAAAATTCAAAACAGAGTACTAAGAAAAAGAAGACTACTACACGAAAAAAATCAACACCATTTAACCTGATGCATTGTCAAAGACTGAACTTGTCTTTTTAAAACAGTCATCCTTGTTGTAGTCACAACAGATCTCACATCAGGAACTACAACATCACTGAAGAGCTCATTTATCAACCTATGATTCCGTAAATATCGGGCTCCAGCTATTGTCTTGGCTGAAAATCCATCGTCAGAATCTAGATGGAAATCAATATGACTAATTAAAGACAACTTGAGATCTTTGGGACTTAGAAATGCAAAGAAAAATATTGACACGCACGCACCTTCTTCATCATCAGGCTGAATGGCAACCCGTCCATCAGCTTTCTGCAATGGACAACTTACTTTACCAAACTACAAAGATTTCATACCTCAAAGTGATTAATACTCAGTCGTTAGGCCGATAAAGGAATTAAAAGAGTATAAAAAAACAATACAGTTAATGCAAAACTTTAGAAAAGCGAGTCAAAATTAGTATCAGCATAAAATCAATTCAAAAGCAGTAAGGAATAAAAAAAATAAAGCAAACCAAATGAAAATACATTTAAATAACTGTGAGGATAAATTACTGAGGGCGCTCTTTCAAGAACTTCTCTATCATCCACAGCTTGAGCTACACAATAAATAAAAATTCAAATTCTACTTTTATAATGTATGAAAAGCAGAAATTTCGCTAGTATTTTTTAAAAAAAAGTAATCAGACCTCTTCCTTTAGCTGCAACCCACGCTTGATAAGCAGGCGAGCTTTGATAATTCTTCATAGCCTTGTCATATTCATTCTGAAAAATTTCAATTCATTTTTCAGTTTGAGGCAACAACACTACTACAGAAAGCTAAAGCTCGACTAACATATATATTGCAAAATAAAGGAAATTAGGGATGAAGCTAAAGCACACAATTTACCTTTTCATTTTCATAGTCATCTATGTATTCTTGTTTATCATCATCGGATAATTCCCTCCACATCTGACCGATGATTTTGCCAATTTCCCACAATTTCAAATCTGGATTCTGTGCTTTCACTTGATCCCATACCTTTATAAAAAATTATCCAGTCATCTATATAATTACAGCTGAGATTCTTCCCCAAGACCTAGCTAAGTAGTAACACAAAAAAAAGTTGGATTTACCTTCCTGCTGTATCTCATATACGGCATGAGAGGCTTGTCTGGTGCTTTAGGGGGTTTCGGAGCTCTCGTTTCAGACTGCGCTCACCCAAACGATCAACATGTTGTTGCCCAGCACCATGCAAATAAACAGATTCACTAAACTATAATCATCTGACTAGTATAATGACTATCATTCTAACAAGATTATTTATTATTATCTTATCAAAAGATAAAAATTAACTGACCATGGAAGATTTGTTTCCCATGCGGACAGGATTAAAGCCCGGGTGTCCATGAGGAGCCGACACAAAAGGATTACTTGAGGACTACAAATATATAAATTCATATGGTTCTATAGTCCCATATTTCAATTATGACCGCTAGCACATTTTTTTCACGAAATACAGTGAAACCTCTCTAATTCGTACACCTGTGGGACCAGGGCCAAAGTGTACCCATCAGAGGGGTAGTAATAGCCTATGGACGAAAAATCGGTGCCTTAAGAATTTGTAATGATATGAAGGGTGTACCCATAGAGAGCTTTTACTGTACATTGTAAAATACCATGTCATGAATGTGTCAGAAATTTCAACTTCAATCCTTTCATAACTACGCTGCATACATATTTGTACAACTTTTTCGATCGCCGATAAGCATTCATTCATTTTCAAATGGCGATTTTACATGAATGGAATGTTCAAAGTTCGAGGGCGGGCAAATGACATTACAAACGGGACCACGGCCTTTACTTCCTGTATGACATAAAGCGTGCCTTACATCTCTGTCAAAGAGAAAGATGCGCACTTTGCTCACAAGAGGCAAACGTACTCTAACAAATTAATTAGAGGCAATAAACGAACGGAATATTAATTGGTTTACGTTTAAATGTTATATTTCTTATTGTCTTTAGAAACCGGATGTCGGCAAAAATAAGGGGACTAAACACTGGCCCTTCTATGAATGTACGTATCATGAGTCCAAATGCTTTTCCAACCTATGGCTGGGCCTGAAAACCCATTTGTTCCATTGGTGCAAGGTAGTTTTACTCAGACTAAATGCTTCAGTCTTTTGTTTTTAAAATTTCGCCTATTTTCTTCGGGGTGGGAGGGGGAGACAGAAGGCCACTGGTGCTTCCCTTCTAAGTGTCTTTCAGCCATGGACTCACGAAGAAGTCAAGCACCCTAACAACTGAGCCACCGAGACAGACTCCAATACAACAAAATATATTCTCTGAAAATCATTTTGTAGTTTTTCAACTCCTGCACGCTGTCGTTTCGCGTAAATGTGACGTAAAAAATATATTAAAAACAGACATGGCAAGTGTAGATCGTCGTTTGACAATCAAACTTCTGGTAAAAACGTCGAAGAGGACGTTGTCCGAAATCGCGCATTGACTGTAGATAAGTGACGGACCAGATCTCTTTTGCATCATTTCAATAATTCGAACTACCTCTGGCTCTAAAGACTGCATCAATTCCTAATCGCTCGCTTTTATGTCACTATGCACATGTCTTGCAGTTTTATATGGGAGCGGCTGTATTGTGTGACACACCAGTTCTTGTCAGGTCAGTGAAGTAAAGCAACGAAATCCCAGCTAGTACTGAGATGGGTACCTGGTTGGGAAAACAGGGTTCTGCTAATAACCAAAAATCGTCACAAAAATCATCATAAGAACTACACAGTGGACGGGACTCTAATGGCCGTTGTAGTTGAAGGGCCCTAAAACACCAATGAAGCAAAATGCAGTTGTATATACCAATCATACCATCAAAATAGTAAATAAAGAGTTCACAAACAGGTGAAGATCTCGCTATCACAACCACAGCAATCAATTTCGAGGGCAATTTTACTAGTCAAACATCGCCTTGTACAACTTCAGTCAACTGTGGATGGGCCCTTGTAGCATGTGTCAGTCGAGTGTTTGGGAGTCAAAGAAGGCTTTTGTCTCACAAACCGTTTCCACATTTCGGAGTTCCGGCATTTATATGGGCAATGTAAAGCCGTTGCGGCCAATGGCCAACAAGTACCACAGACAAGAATGAAATCGACAACCTATGATTTGCCCCATCTACATTACAATCATAAAAGTTCCACGAATTTAACACCAATAATTTGATTTCACATATTTATACATGTAATCTTGTTCTTCTCTTACAAAGATTTGAGAAAAAATTGCCTAATATACAAGATGAGAGCAGCATACTACACCATAACCGTCAATGTTGTTCCTAGAAACACTTAGGTGGTGATGGCGTTAACTCAAAAGATAAGGGCCTATCATTCCAACAGGGAAACATTTCTGGAGAGAAAGTGCTATCCTTCAGCACCAGTTATTCATATTTTTATAAATAAATTCAATCGGTTCTTCGTCTTTAATCATTTTTTTGCATTTTCTCTAGCATTCATGGCGTTATTAATCTGCATAAATTACGTAAAATGTTTTACGAGCCACCACATTGATAAGATCTTTTCTGCAGACAATGAGCGGTGAAATCACATCAAACCACCACGGAATGTTGCAACGTGTCCTGAACAAGGGATGTATGCTTCTCTCACCAGAGAAGTATAGGAAATCATAGCACAGAAATACACATCAATAAATCTATTTCATCGAGTTAAGCAACATTTTTACTAATACAACATTAGATCTCAATGTGAATTACACGCTTGCCCGTTAGCTTATTTTTCATAATCATAAGTCTGTAGGAACAAACTCCAGCACAACCAACAAAAAGATAAACGAAACGTTATTTTCCCTCAACAATACCTCATTTCTAGTATCATAATATGAATCAATTCCTACCTGAGAGCCACCAGACGACCCACTACTAATTTGTGCTCGAAGGCGATCTGAAATGAGAGTCCTCGAGTTAAAAGACGTCAATAATGAAGGAGCTAGAATATAATTGAACTTAATATCACAAATGAAGGAAATAATCAATAAGGCATGGATGCTTGGACATTATAACTAATATTCAACATGCTTACCCCTTAGAATGCCAACATTAATAGGTGTTCCATGGGTCACCATATCTAAAAACATCAAACATCCATAGCCATGCAGTTCACAAGCAAAATAAAAATGGCATATAAAAATGAATCAAAAAAATTGCCATGCACCAAAACATGCATTAATTAAAAGATTATATAAATTTGTACCAATATAAATACATAAATTCCTTATGACCAGAACCAAGAGTAAATGAGCAGCTATTCTTAAAAGTTTCAGTATTTAATGCTTAATAAATTCTCAGACATTGTAACATTCATTTCTCGTCCTTCCTGTCATCTTCAAAGCAAAAAAATGCCCTAAGCTCAAAGAAGAGATAAAGTTAAGACCAAAGAAAGTTGGCCCATTTTAATTTGAAGTATATGATTTTTTTCGACGTTTTGAAGGCCAGAAGGATAGTGCGTGGATTCGTTATACTATGCTTTTTAAATCATGAATTAGTCAACTTTCTTACTAGAATCCTCAGGAGCATTTATTCTGTTTCAAGCGTAAGTCATAAATGGTCCAGGGGCATTTAGTGGGGCGATGATTTGAATCTAGGAATACCTGTGAGACTAACATATCAAATGTCAACTTCTGGTGGTTTTAAGAACTATCGTATATCTCAATACACACATTAACTCCAGTTTAAAAATACATTCGGGGTCTGATTATTATTTGCTGAAGACACCGTCCCGACTCCAGATAATCAGATAAACTGGAAGAATTCCTATACCTTTTGAATTACATCTTGATAAGAGATTCAGAATACTGACCAGTAGAAAACTGAAGTTATGAAGCTATACAGAATTTTTCAAATTGATGGCAACTTTCTTTGAACAGAATTTACTGCAAAGAATGCTATCAGTTTGCTCCTTTTCGTTCATCAAAAAGACAGCAGACCTCAAAATCTATTTACCAGTTGATGAATGACTTAAGATACGCAATAGCATAACCACAGTTAGTCTCGATGTTGAGCAACATAAAGACATACTAAAGAGTCCTGAACTTGTGTCCTCTCTACAAACAAAATATAATCTGAAAATTGTCCGGACCACTTCTTTCGTGTCTGGGTCTAATTTGTCAGTCTGACGTTAGATAACTGGATGTCGACTACAACAAAGATGTTGGAATGGCTGAACAACCTCAGAAAGGTAAAATATGTAAAAAGTCACTGACAGTGACTACATCTCAATCTAAAAGAAAATGAAATACGTGAATAATGAAACTGTATAACCATGGCCTTACCCTTACCCTACTTAAAGCGAAATACTGCTATAGTACCGTGCATCCTACCAAAATAATGAATCTCAACGACAGAAATAAAAAGTATAGTTCATTACTTACGATTTACTGTTGGTGTCTGTGTAGCAGCCAAACGATAATTTGCTGGTAAAGCCATTGTCAATGCGCTATTCTGTCAAATTCAGAAAGTAGCATTGTATTAACACGTCGAACCCTAACACACAGCAATACACATAACCCCCATCGTTATAACACAAAAAATTACACTTTGAGTAAACACACGATACAAAGAGTTCCTTTGTTTCAAATTACATAACAATAATATAACTTTTTCCAAAATACTCACTCCCGACCACTTTCTGCAGAATTCCAGAAACAACCATTAATTTCAACAACAGAACCTCAGCCTAACAAAGAAAATACGGAGTTCTCGAAGTGTTTGTCCATTGAAAGCGGCTTCCCAACGATGCTTTGCAACTGTTCTAAGGGATAATGTTACTCAACCCTAGCATATGACATTTTCCATTTAGGTTAACTTAGTCAACTATGGCTGTTTGCTGAAACTTTGAAATTCCAGTTTAGTATAAAATGCTAAGGAAGGAGGTTGGTATAGAAATACTTATTCAATGTAAACTGTAATTTATTTTGAATTCTACACGAGAACGTTTGCTAATGTAGAACTTCATGTACAGTATTGCGAATTTCTGCCTCGGTGCATGAAACACTGAACAGTTTTGCAAGTGTGACACAATCTACGCTTCATTTTATTCCGGCAATACATTCTGCTGTTATAATTTTAGGTTACCAAAGTTATACCTGTATGCGGGTAGATGAGGCAAAACTTCCCAGAGATGGGAGTTTCCCCCCCCCCCCTTCCCCGACGTCAGTGGTGTACCCCAAAGAACAGGGGAGCAGCTTATTGTATTGGACCCACAGAAGTTAAGCAACACAACCCCAGCTAGTACTTACATGGGTGGCCGCTTTGGAAAACTGGGTACTGTTAATAACCAATAATCGTCGCATTAGGGTAGTGTCTGTGCAGTCTCTGCATTAGAACTACGCATTGGACGGGGATCTAATGACCTTGTAGTTGAAAGGCCCTAAAACACCATTGAAATCATAAATAAGTGTCGGGGTTGCAGCTTTGGTCGGCCGCCGGCTGCATAAAATGCTCTCCAACAGATCGCCCATGTGTCCATTCTGAGGAACAGATGTGTATGCGACCGTGACATAGGCGGGAAAAGGGTTAATAGTTGCTTTTGCTTGAAAAGTTATATATGTATGGCTGTGACCTGAGTCCACAAGCAATATGCAACTAATGAGCATGATGGAGCTGTAGGCTTTACGTTTTGTATATGCGCTTATAATATATAGGCCCTATATCGCAACTATAGGGGATATACGGATTCATTGCTATATTAATTCTTGCTCACGTCATCACATTCCGAAATGTATCTTAAGCTCCGAAAAAATCCTCTAAGTTTGTGCATTCAGCTGCCCTCATGCAGGTACTTTCTAGGGGCATCAACGAAAGCATCTGAAAGCATCAACATTCCAAAGCAATGGGGAGATACTCTGATGTGACCCATAGAATCAATGGGGATGGTTGAAGTGGAAACAGGCAATTGGAGTCCGTTGTAACAGGAGGGTCCCAATCAAGTTGAAAGGGAAGTTTTACAGGGCAGTGGTTAGGCCAGCTATGTTATATGGATTAGTGTTGAGCCACGTCAATAGAATGCAAGTAGCCGAGATGCGAATGCTGGCGTACATGAGTGGGGTGTCAAGAGCAGAAAAGAGTTAGGAATGCGGTGGGGTGGGAGACATCGCGGAAAAAATGAGGGAGAGTAGGTTGAGGTAGTATGGACACGAAATGAGGGCAGGAGGAGCTCGTTAGGTCCATTTCAGAAATGCAGGTGTTTGGAAGCACCCGGGGTAGGGGGATACCAAGGCACGCGTGGGAGTAGATTGTCCGTAACAATATGGTAGTGTGTGGGGTGGACGGGGACCTGGTGGGGGATAGAACCCGCAGACGCGACTCTGCCACAGACGGGATAAGGGTATGATGATAAGCGATGTTAATTAACACTAATAATTAATTGTGTGCTTCATTAATTTTAACAGCTTTTGTAAAAATTGCAGGTTCTGTCATGCTTTCGCACTCTTCATAAAACGAGGAAAATTGTATTCAAGGATGATTATTATGCATTGCAAGGTTACTTTTTAAATAAATATCTAGATGATCTTTGGTATATTGTGCAAATAATCAATTATTATATCTTATAGAAGCTCGCAAGCGAATCAATGATGAATTTCATAAACATATGACAGAAACTGACATTGCTAAAATTCAACTGGTAATTAACTAAGATATAGTCATCATTCTGTTCACCCCACACAAATACACTGTCTTACACACACCGGTATCACTTGCTTCAACATTTGCTTTGTCCTTCCACTCTGCAGCCTGCTTAGAACTTGCTGCAGTGAAAGTGATCTATCTAGGGTATGTCCCCTCCCCCACTTGCCATCTTTTTAGTCTTCCTACGGATATAACTCAACTATTTGTTCTTCTCGTACCTGCTTTATAACCACCATCCAGGTTCCAATTTTGGTGTCCTCAGTCCCTCTCTCATAGCGCCTTCATTGAGGTCACGGAAGCACTCGATGCCACCTAAGATTTAAACGGGGAGGAACAGATTATCAGAGATCCCGGCACCATGTCTCAAGTTGCCTCCCAGAAATTTTCAGTCGGTAAACCGCGCGAAAGTTTTTAAAAGTCATTAATTCAATCTTTTTCTAGGTGTACATATCACAATTAAAACACCTTCAAATTTGTTACCCGAGTATATCATTATGGTAATAAATAAACGCGAACTTAATATAGTAAAATACTGTATAGATATGCATAAAGAAAAACAGTTGCGTTGGACACACCAGTTCCCGTGAGAACACTGAAGTTAAGCAGCGCAAGCCCACGTCAATACCAACATGGGTGATTGGTAAAGAACGTTGGGTGCTGGAAATTTCCCCTCTTCAACGTCCTCTTCACCTACCTCCTCATCTCCCGCAAGCAGCCTCCTAAGGGTTCGTCCTGTTATGGCTGCTTGGCTTACTCTCCAACCGATGAAACTAATCCAATCAAAGATATTGAAATTTAATATCCGTCCTGGTTATGCATAGGTAGAGTACTTTACTATTGCGACTTTCAGGCTCACTTGGGTTGGCAATTTTCGGACGAGATACAGACCCCCAGTGTGGCATCCGTCGGATAAGTACAGCCATATGGCCCGGTGCACGATGTCATCTGCACGAACGCTTTCTACACGGAACGTGTAGATTGGCAAAATTTCCAGCTTTCCATTCCAGCTCCCAAATTTCTAGCCCTTGCTGTCTTTAACACGTCCCTTTCCCAATTGGAATGCATAAGAATTAAATGTAAAACATTGTAATGTTTGTTATGTACTGTAGTTGTTAAAGACCGGAAAAGAAGTTGATGTTTTGCTAAGAACGAATGTGGTTCAAGCCAAATTAAATGCAGAAGGAAATTACGGTAACTTAATATTAACGTCAATTGATGAACTGTTAATGTCGTAAAGCTGCTTGCAATGCTTAATTCTATGAAAATTTTAATTTGCAGAAGTACAAATAACCAGGGATACCGAATTGTTTAATAATTTGCCTACAATTAGTAGAACATAGAGGTATGCTAAAAGGAACAACAACTTTTTTACCGTTAATTTTTGAAGTGCTGACAAAATCACCGATCGATTTTTTTTTTGCACAAAAATATGATTGGAGATTTAATATAAGTGCGACAAATTCCTAAATCAAATCTGTTGTATCACATGGCCTCAATAGATAGGACGAATTACCTTAATATTTACCCTTGGCCCATAAACAGTGTTAATAGTTTCCTTTTAGGTAGTTTTCAGATGATAGTTTGTACTACGTGCGTGCAAGGGAAATGTGAAAGCTAATGGCTATAAAGAAGCACGTGATAATTGAAATGATGACGTGCTGATTGGGCATTCCAGATGTTCCCACCCAATTTCTGTGATAAGATAATAGAGACACACGCACATATTGAACCAGTTTTCGAAGTTGTCGCATTTATTGTCATTTGTTACTTTCATATTCCCCCTCGCCAAACACAAATTGTAGTTAGATAATTTTTCTAAAGATTTTCTAGTTCAGAGGTCTAAAACATGACGTCATTGGGTCAGTGTATACTTCAAAACCAGTTTATAGAAGAAGAAAAAATATCGTTAGATGAAAAGAAATTGATTTTGGCATATGAAGATTTAAGTGAAATCCCGCAACATATTATAGACAAATATTCTAGGTATATAGAAACCTTAGATCTAAGTCACAACCATATTAGGTAAGTGAGTTATAATACTTATAGTTTTCAGACTTGTTTATATTAAATATTATTTTTGTCTTCTCTCCAGGAATCCACAATTTCTTCACAGTTTTTCGAATCTCCAGACATTAATTCTTGATCATAATGAGATCACTTCAGAAAGCCGCTTTCCTGGATTACCTTATCTACACACATTATGGATCAACAATAACAACATAATGGAATTGGGGTCATTTATCTCAAGATTGGCGCGTAGTGCACCAAACTTACGTTTTTTAAGTATGATGAAGAATCCGGCTACACCATCCTCGTTTGGTGATGTATCATATACACAATATGTCATGTATAGGTATTGGAAATCGTATTCATTAATAATTTAGACTCTCCAGGAATTTCATTAACATCTCTTTTGGGGATTCCAGGTATTTTGTGATATTTTATTTTAATAAACTGGAACACCTTGATGACCAGTATGTGTCTCCCGAAGAAAGGCAGGAAGCAGCTAAACGATTTAATAGTTTAAAAATCTTGCAATTGCTATTACCTTTTACACCTAAGTTTCCATTGGATCGAGAAAATAAAATAGTATGACACATGATTAACTGTATTAAAAATGACGCTGTTTTTAATCATCACATTTGTAGTATCATGGATTACGACTTAATGACAAGGACAATAAAAAATGTTCCATAACTAATTTGAATGTCAAAAAAATTTATTGTGATGATGGCAAGACATTCATTGTTAAAAAAAATGAAATGGTTGTCATTGCTAAAATTAAAGACAGGAAATGTAATCATCTCGTCCCTGATCAAATTAAAAATACCGTGGTTACATAAATCTTAGCTCGTGGACATACTTGCACCCTCATATCAAGGACAAGTTTCTTATTAGCAACAGGCTGGAAAATCATGCAGGACATTCGTAAATCAGAACTGACCGATCATCAGACACAGAAACTATCCTCGTCCCACTTGCATTATATTTGGCACACCAAACCTATGTTAATAACAACGTGTTTTCTCATATACTGTATGTGCCAAAATATATTTTACCAAATCAGAAATGATAACTTATGACAATTAAACTTACTTGATCTTGATGGTCACTGAACGTATGTACGCACTGCCTAGTGGCAGTTTCCCAGACTTTAACGGTCTTATCTGAGGAACTATACGCGATATAAAATATTGCACAATTATTATTGTCGTAGGTAGATTAATATTTATAAAAAATGCGGTTTTTATACCTTGAAACGAAGTGAGTGTTGTTGGGAGAGAATGCCACACAAAGAACCCATGAACCATGTCCAGAAAGTGTTCCAACCAAATTTGCTTGGTGCCTGCTCAATAAATTAATAAAGATTATTACCTTGCTATTTATTACAGATTGGCATATTTTTAATTATTAAATGGAACATACACGTGATAAATTTTTATATGTCCATCATCTGATGCGGTTACGAGAAGTTCGGAGTCCGGTGAAAATGTTAGCGAACGAATAGGCATTGCATGTCCTAAAACAAATTTTCTTAAAAAATTCAATTATTAATTATTACTTAATCAAAATGCTAATATTTACCTTCAAGGGTATGAACAAGTTTTCCTGTAGAAATATCGAATACATTAATAATCCCATCAATAGCACCACTTGCAATATATTTTCCATTTGGACTCTTTAATATAAGAATAATAAAATAAGTGCTCTTCATTCTACGATTATTTACATATCAGTTAGATATTTCTCACATATGCTATACTAAGAGTAAATTTTCCTCTTGTGTCAAGAGTGGATTCCAACTTGCCGCTTTCGACACCATATAAATTTATTTTGCCAGAATGACTTCCAGAGGCTACGAATTTAGAATCTGGTGAAAATGTTACAGTCCAGGCATCCACTACAAAATAATTTCAGAGTGCCACAACGTTACGAATAAAATTGTTCACTTTAATAAAAACTTCATACAGCCGTTATTACATGGCAGTGGTCTTCAAACTTTGTCGATTCACGAAACCCTTAGAACTATAGGAATTTTGGGGGAACCCATCCCACCTTTAGAACGAATCGGCAGCCCACACATGAAGCTTCTGATTAATTTTCAAATATAACTAAATGCTTCTTTACATTTTTTAGTTAATAAGCACTAGTCAACTAATGACTCGTGCCACCCTAAGAGATGTACTGCGGAACCCCAGGGTCCAGTTTGAAGACCGCTGTTATATGGCATTACCTACCTGGACCTGCATCTATATTCTTTATTTGATCTCCCGTATCCAAATCCCAAAATCGTATATGGCTGTCTAGCGAACTGGATGCTACAACTAACAAAACATTCATTAGCAAACACATGATGAAATTTAAAAATACTGTTTTATATTCATACTTGTTCCCTCAGTATTAATATCGAGTGAAACTACTCCAAGTGCATGACCTTCTAGGTTATGACGTAATTCCAACTTTTCGTCAGACCTGGAAAACAATTAGACTAAAAACTTATGAAATAAATCGCATGCAACTGACTTTAAAAACTCACCACTTCCAGCATTTAACCAAGTCATCAACAGCCCCTGTCACTATATGGTCTGTGTCATTTTCTTTATTTTTAATCCAGGCACACGCCCATATGCCATCATCGTGAGCTGAAGATTAATTGTCAGTTGAATTACTATTCAACATTCTATAACTGATGTCGCTTACTATCATTATAAATGCCTAAAATTCGACTCACCTTGTTCTTGCTTGAAAGTCAAAGAATACTAAAAATATACAATTTTACTTTACTAAGTAGAAATACAGTATTTATTTGCATAAGCACATATTAAAGTTTTTGACAACTCCTGTAAATCCAGTTTGGGAGTACTGTAGAGTAATCAATTCTATGGCTCAATCAAACAATAAAGTTTACCAATTATCCCAGATCGTGTAAATTTTAAATAACTATTGTGAAATCCCACTAACTGACTGTAACTGACACCAAATCAAAAACTAAGGAACGTTCCTACAATACGGACAATTATCACTGAAACGGTGCGAGGGGAGGGTTGTCTCCTATATATTAAATGCTTTTTCTTACAATCAAAAGTATTGCAATAAATAACAAAAATAATAAATGATTCAACAAGACCGGCACAACAATGAATTGCGCGAGGAGAGTTTGTAGTAAAAGCCGCATTGCCACTATACAGTACGTCCATCATTATATTTGTAAACGATGTAGAATGAGCAGATAGAGCTGTTCCACAGAATTACTCACCATGTTTCAAAAAGTAATACTGCAATACAAAAATAGCTTCATTTGAATTACGCCATGACTCGTAAAATAATTACATATACTAACACAAAACGAGAAGGGATACAAAACTCTTTACGAACCACATGTTAACTTCCAGCAGTGAAACTTAATGTTATAAACTTAGACCGTCATGAGCGACACCCTATGTCGGCGGAAGAACTAAACGGCGCTTGACAGCGGGTTTTTGGGCCGTGTACTGGTAGTGCGCTTGGCTGCTAGTCATTATATTGGCAGTCGTGGGATCCATCCCCTGGAGTTTCGAATTCGAGTTTCATTTTCAATTTGAAAGTTATTTTCATTTAAAATTATGCTTATATAGTAGAAGCCGGATTAGCCAGCGGAACAAGTCGCTCCCCCTCCCGGTCAGAGCTGTCACACTAAATAAAGGGGCATGGCTAAGTTTAGTGACGTGAAATGTGGGTACCCTCTCAAGGAAAACTGGGTAATTCGTTGACACCCTAAAGCATAGAAAAGGGAACGGCTTATTGCGTTGGACACCCCAGTTCTCGTCTGATCACTGAAGTTAACCAACGCAACCCCAGCAAGTACTAACATTGGTGGTCGCTTGGGAAAAGCTGTGTACTGCTGATACCCAAAAATCGTCGCATCAGCGTAGTGTCCCTGCAGTTTCTGCATTAGGACTACACAGTGGATGGGGCTTTAATGACCGTCGTAGTTGAAGGGCCCTAAAACACCAACGAAACGACCCATATCTCATTGTCGTTCTTTGTAGATTCCACTTCCATAGACAGAGGCGTGGCAGCACAGTGTGCAATATGCCCAATGAACACAGGCACCAGGCCTCGCCCTGGCCCTCTACCTGCTTCTTAGATCCGGCCCCCTCATCTGCAACAGCCTGTGTTAGGACCGATGCCACTACTAATTAGACTATTAAGTCACTATTCATTATTTTTTGTTCTCCTAAAAGTTACTATTCTTAGGTAATGCTGTGACAAATATGCGCCATATACCAGTTTATTGTTGAGACCTTTTTTCATTCGGAAGGAGAAGATACGGGTGTCAATTAAGTTCATGCACACAGGCGCCAACTGTCCGTCTTGCACGATACGCAAGTGATTGGCACGCTACTGTCCGTAACTCAAGTGGCAGTGGCGGATCAAGGGGGCAGCACTTCAAAAAAAGTGCACCCCAAATATTTTTAATTATTCAGAATCCCTTAGTATAAATCTAGCTAGCAATTACAATAGGTCCTCTCATGCCCCATAGACAATATCCTATCTTCAGTCGTTTAGTCAACTGCAGAGTGGACTGCAGCAGTTGGACTGGCAGTATAGAAATGGGGATAGCAATGCAAAAATGCCTCATTAGTTGCGCCCCACTGAGGCACTGAAGATCCGCCCCTGTCAAGTAGTAACATACGGGGTGTTAACCTCCCCCCTTGTGCGTTGGCTGCCAATTTGTTATCACGGATCAGGTGCAGCCAAGTACCATGCACCATCAGGTGCATGTTATCTTGGTGCAGCCAAGTTGCGTTGGGTGCAGCCAAGTTGCGTTGAGTGCAGCCAAGTTGCGTTGGGTGCAGCCAAGTTGCGTTG
>JAAFCE010004209.1:18535101-18549511 GCA_013389805.1 Trigoniulus corallinus | reverse complement strand
CCAAGTTCCGTTGGGTGCAGCCAAGTTCCGTTGGGTGCAGCCAAGTTGCGTTGGGTGCAGCCAAGTTGCGTTGCGTGGAGCCAAGTTGCGTTGGGTGCAGCCAAGTTGCGTTGCTTGCAGCCAAGTTGCGTTGCGTGCAGCCAAGTTGCGTTGCGTGCAGCCAAGTTGCGCTGCGTGCAGCCAAGTTGCGTTGTGCAGCCAAGTTGCGTTGGACACACCAGTTCCCGTGAGATCACTGAAGTTAAGCAGCGCAAGCCCACGTCAATACTAACATGGGTGGTTGGTAAGGGACGTTGGGTGCTGCAAATTAACCCTCTCCTTCGTCCTTTCACCTACCTGCTAATCTCCAGTGGGCAGCCTCCTAAGGGTTCGTCCTGTTATGGCTGCCTGGCTTACTCCTCAACCCACAAACTAATCCAGTAATCCAGAAGCTCTATACACCCTATCGCTGGCTACGCCAGTGACATACGGTACTCGATTCTTACCAATACGTCGGGTGTGTCTCAAATGATGACAGTTCCCATGAGGTCAGCTGAGCAGTCGCACAATGCAGCAAAGGATAAGTTTCCCTTATGAAAGAATCGCTAGATTTTGATGCCAAATTACAAATAATACATGTTGCGTTATCATCTCTTTATTTCAGATATTAGCTAAGTTACTACAGTACTTGGATCTAAACAAAAGAAACTGTACCGCTTTATCACCATACTTCTGATGATCTATATGTCACATTACCAACAAGAAAAACATTATATTATCAGACATTTCTTCGAAAACTACTGCTATGCTAACATTTAAATAAGCATGTTCAGAACAGTAAATTCCCCATTCCGAAATTCAAGAGAATTTCGGACATTTTTATGATACTCTTAATATACTTTTTTTTACTTTCTCTAGCTACGTGGAATTTATATTGGATTTAACTACTGTATCAATACATAGTCTAGAGAAGAATCTTTGGTTTGCTTTACAATGGTCCAACTAACCCAGACTGGATTTTCGCATCTCAACTGCTTACTAGAAGAATATTGGTTTGTAAAATAGATTTGATTCCTAACTACAGAGGTAATGACGATTTGGGACAACTATAATTGGACATTATTAGAATCTCGAACAGGCCTATAAACCACAGAAGTTGATGCATGTTACAATGCAACTTACACAATAGTATTTTATTAAGTTTCATCTGAACTACTTCTATGTGGAGTTCTGTGCTACTTCTAAGTGAAGCCCTGTGCGACCGCCGGGTCCCAATAAAGTTGAAAGGCAAAGTTTACAGAGCCGGTCGTTAGGCCTGCTATGCTGTATGGCTCAGAGTGTTGGGCAGCTAGGATGACCCATGAAAGGAGAATGCAAGTGGCTGAGATGCGAATGGCTGCGCTACATGAGTGGAATGTCACGAGCTGATTACATTAGAGGTAACTTGGGTGGGAAACATCACAGAGAAAATCGGCTAAAGTGGTATCGGCATGTGATGAGGAGGGGGGTAGGAGGAACTTAATAGGTCCATTATGGGACTGCGGGTGATTGGAGGCATCAGGAGTAGGGGAAGACCAAAACGGACGTGGGAGCAGGTGGTGCAAAGGGACATGGAGGCGTGCGGGGTGGAGGGGGACTTGGGAAAAGATAGGCGGGAGTGGAGGACAAGAACCCGCAGACCCGACCCCGCCATAGGCGGGATAAGGGTGAGATGATGATGGTGTTGAGCTAGTTCTATGAAACCCAGGGGAAAAACGTCTTTGCACGATCACAACATTGGAAATGACAGAGCAGTCTGACAATTTCTGATTACTCTAAATAAATAATGCTTATAACTTTATCACTCTGTTGGGAGCCCTTCAGATCATTTTTTGTTCTCCCAAGCAGGCATTTCTGGTGGTGGGACAACACGATGCCCACATTCCGTACAGAGAACTCCGGATGGAACACATTCTGATGCAGGACTACCATTATTGTAATCGTTTCCATGAGTACCATTTTCGGCAATGGTTACTTTCACTTGAGTGGTTGGTCCCCGCATCGACCGTCCTTGCATTGAGCCTATTTGATCGCCATGAACTGAACGAGACCTTCCTCTAGATCCACTGTTGTTACTGTTGCTGCTGTCAGGGGATGTCTGACTACTTTTGTCAGCACCAGTGTCGATCAATTGGACTTGACAACCTTCAGACGATTCGCCATTATTTTCTACATCGATACTATCCTCTCGTGTTACCGGTAATGTGGAACTTACAATAGTCTGGACAAGGTCCATGTGGGAATCCAGACTATACTGCTTGCCGGACATGAGCATTCCACGAATGCGGCATCGAATTGCTGGACTATCCCTTACATCCGGACGTAAATTACGAAATTTCTTAGCAAATTCTTTCATGACGTCTGGCGTTTCAAAAATGGCCACGTAACTACCGTTGACCACTTTGGGAGACATGGGACTATTGGCCAAAAGTAGACTGGTACCAAATTCCGGCTGCATCAATTTGATTTCGCTTATGTTAGCTCTATTCTTCTTAGCTTGCTGCTGATGAATCTTAAGAATCTCTTTCGCCGTTTCTCGGATTATTTTCCAATCCCTCAGGATATCATCTTCCGTAGTTGAGGCTGAGGTGACTGTGAAGCGGATGACGTATGTTCCTTTCAAGGATGCTGGAACACAGTGCAACTGCCCACTGGAATTCAACTTTTTCAGTAAGACTTCTGTTAATTGATTTTCTCCCTAAAATAAAGAACATGATCTCAACATTTCATTGATAAAATTTAGTAACTGATCATCTCATAGTAGAATTTGGCATGTGTGCAAGAGCCGCCTTGACCGGCCTACTAAGGTTCATACCTTTAGTCTAAACACAACCATTCCAAGATGACGGTCTGCTGGAATTTCAAAACTGTCGTCGGAACGAATCAGACTTTCAAATTTCATTGCCAGTTGAACACCCTGCAATAAGAAACATATTCATTAAACTGAGAAATAAATAATAGCCTGTAAGACAACTCCCCGATAGCGGAGTAGTTGTGCTGGTAATACAGGCACATCAGCAATTTGTTCGGATCAGGGATTCTACAGCCGAGACGGCCTATCACATTTCAATCTGAAAACTGCAAAACTTAGCTGCCCACCGCCTAGAAAAGGTGATTCTTGCATTCTCTAAACCAGTGTTTTTCAACCAGTGTTCCGCGGAACATAAAGGTTCCGTGAGGTTCGCTAATGGCAAGGTAAAAATAACAATGAAAACACAAGAAACGAGAACGACTTTTGTCTGTCGAAGATGAACTTCGGGTGTCCCTCTCAAACATTAGGCCACGAATTCAACTCCTTATGCTAATACACACCTGTTTTTTCTGTCACTGTATGGGGTTCCGCGAGAAGTCTAAATACATTTCTTATATTTCTTTTGTTTTGCGTTTTGAGTGTACTATCTACGTGTTATAATAATAATAATAATAAATGCCTCAAAGGGTTCCATTCCAATAAAAAGGCTGAAAAACACTGCTCTAAACAATAGTCTGCAGTTCTCTGGGCTTCGCCTGAGCGAAAATTCACCTGGGCTTCACCGTACCCCTGTTGAAAAGCAAAGGCTGTAGTTTGTCAAACCAACAATTGTCTATCTTCATTCCGTTTTTTACACTTTTGCAAGGTATGTGGCAATAGTGGGCGGCAATAGTTACAACAGTCCGGAAGTAAGGGGCTCCCATGTTTGGAAATAAGCAGACTTCTACCGGAGATAGAAGACAGAGTACATTATATAAACAAACAAACCTGGGGCTTACCTTCCTTACATGGTTTTGCAATCCATTAATTCCAAAATTACGAATAACGAACCATAGTTTCAAGGAACGGAAGCGCTTGCTTAAAGGTATCTGCCAGTGCTGCATAAACACAATGAAAAAAAAACAAAAATCTAATTCACCCTCTACGTTAAAAATCAACGTAGAAATCCATGCATTTGAAAACGCCATGAGTGCAATGAGAATGGCAAGTGTGAGAAGTTCCAATTGGGGATCAATACACGGTCGAATTCGGTACTTCAGAGTACGGAATTTGGAGAGAGCTGGAGTAGGGTACAAAGTGAAAAAGTGACAAAGGAACGATGGGACTGAGGATGACCTAACATTCGGATTTTGCTCTTCCACGACTGTTCAGTTTAGATGGGGGTCATTGGCAGTGCCGGATTTACCACTGTGCTTAAGCAAAGGGCCCCATCTTCCTGGGGGAAAAATTTTATCATGAAGTTCTCTCGGGGCCTCATAACTCCGGACTCCCAAATATCTTTGCAGGGCTCTGCGGCTGGAAGTTATGACCCCCAACGTCCCAATCTTTAAATTGTCTCATACAACATGCAACATACGTAACTAACAATCAATCTATACGAGACAACTAAACCAAGCATTATTTTTAAACGAGAATTGTTAATATTTCCCTACCATATAATCGATAGCGAGACCTAAAACAAAATATCCATTAAGATTATTAAAATTAGTAAAGGAGGATCTAAATGTATAACATCAGGATGTTGTACTGTAGTACAGAAAGCAGAGGAGAGGGAGTAAAAAATGAACATTTACCTGAATTTTCGTGTTTTAAATATAAAGGATCAACGTTAAACGTGCGGTGAAGAGCTTCACTGTTTTGAACCCTAATAAAATACAGAAATAAGCATGTCATAAAAGTATTTACCATGATCTAATTAGGTGGTTACTTTGTGTTGGTGCTTTGGGATCCACAATTGCTGTGGTTAACAGGGCCCAGAAAGTAAGTCATACGTGGTGGGGGTGTAAAGCGCCATCCCACCAGACACAAAGATAAAAAAGGCGAAAGCCAAAGGAAAAAAAAAGGGTCAGAGGCTAAAAAAACGGTACGTGAGAAGGCAACGTGTCAGAAGCTCTCTCAATTTGAATGAGGTCGTCCCTGAGGGTGGTGGAGAGCGCTGGGCTGACTTCCAAGTCGGTATCTCTGACAGTGACTAAAGACATGCACTACTGTGACGGGCTCCCAGCAGTCGTCACACCATGATTCCTCTGGACCCCTCAGCAAGTGCGAGTGGGCGAGGAACGTTGAACCAATCCACAGCCTGGTCAGGACTATTTCCTCTCTCCGTGAGCTCCGGCATGAGGACACCCACGGGTGGGTAGAAAGAGGTTTTTCACGTGCAGGTGACATAAAACAAATCACACAGGTCCACCACAGGGGTAAGCCTGAGACATCAAGGGTTGCAGGGTTGCATTAAGGCAGTTTGGCGTAGAGGCGATGCCATATGAAAAGTTAAATATGCTCCAAGTCACACCTGTTAACTACAGGCGACGTATGGTGGTAAATTTTACTTGTTGTTTGTTGGTGTTTTAGGGCTCTTCAACTACAATGGTCATTAGAGCCCCGTCCACAGCATAGTTCTTATGCAGAGACTGCACAGACACTACATTAATGTGACGATTTTTGGACATTAGCAGTACCCAGTTTTCCCAAGCGGCCACCCATGTCAGTACTAGCTGGGGTTGCGCTGCTTAACTTCAGTGATCAGATGAGAACTGGTGTGTCCAACGCAATTCGCCGCTCCTGGTAGATTTCCCAAAGAGGCATTTTGAGCAGTGGATTGCTCACTCAGGACTGTATTACTTTCCTCTGACCCGCACTAATGGGGGTTTAACAGCAATGCATTAATCCAGATTTCAAATTAACACTAAAACTCGCAAAGAGCAATCCGTAGATGGGACAAGGATATAATGGTGGTTACTCCTACATGAAAAGCCACACTACAGTCTTTCTAACGATACTAATATCTAGCAAATGTTATTTATCATTTCTCCCTTTGGTCGACTAAATTCGTTACAACTTCTCAATGAATATCGATAATAAAAGTCAACGGATATCTCGTAGATAAATAAAAGTGCATTTAAGTATTCCTTGGTGGAATGGTAGTAGGCCGCGCCACACACACAAAAAGAGCTTCCTTGCTAACTTTTTTAAGATCCAAAAATAAACACCAAACTACATCGCATTTTCCCCTGTCTTTGAATGTAACCTCATCGTTTCTCGTTAAAGATGACTTTTTGAAAGTCAATACGATTAGTAATTAATACGGTGGTATTGTGCATTTGTTGTAACAAAGTTGGCTGCCCATGTTACACATCAAGCTTTAAAAAAAAAAGCAAAATACAAAATAAGTTTCTAGGGAGAAACAAGAGATTTTTTTAAGAGTAAGAGCTGTGTCTAGCTTTCCTTTGTCGAAATTCGTGATAGTGACAAATGAGTCCCTATAGTAGCATTAGGGATAACCCGAGACACACTAATACCACCATGTCAACAAAATCCCATGAACTATTTTTAAACTCCCACTAACAAAACATTTTTTTCCCTACTTCATTCTCCAATTCCTGATTTTATAAATTCTACTCTTGTTTTCTTAGTCTTAATGAATTTTCCATTATTTTTTTTATCAAGGTATTTTTTTCTTTGGGACATGTCTTCCGGTGTAACAATGCTTTCAGTAACAAACATTAGGTCAATTGAACTTTTCAACTTCACCATTTCTTTCAAATAATGTTTACAAATACATAATAAAATTGAATATGAACATGATGTAAACAGGATAGTTTTTCTAAGTAAATTATGCCAGGCATTCAAATTTAATCCTTTAGGTTGCAACTCCAAAGCAACTCCTAACCCTTTTCTCGCCTAAGGCAGGGTCGGGTACCCATTTGTCCCTCTGAATGGACACCGGGTGATATATTGGTCATAGTTTTATCTGCAGCCGGTTGCCGGCCAAAGCTGCACCCCTACGCTTATTTATCGTCGGTCTAGTGTTCGTTGGGGAATGCTACCGACGCCAGGGGGCGAGCTCCTACACCTGGAAATTTTGCCTCATCTACCCGTTGCATAGTAGAGAGGGTTCTTTTACGTGCAAGTGCCATCGTACACCCACACGGGACCTCGGTTTTACTTCTCATTCCAAAGAAGGCACACTCGCGGCTTCTCTCTCGCCCGAAAAAGGCCGACCCACCACGGTCCAGTATTGAACCTAGAACTAATGGCGTAGTTGTCGAGTGTGCTAACCACTACGCCACCGCGGCGGGTTAAGTTTAATCCTTTAGGTTGAAAAACTGCAAACCCCGCCACACGATGTTGCAGATGATATGCAGTACGACTAGTAGATTAGAGAGGAATTCAGCTTAAATGAAGTAACAATATTGAACCACTATAGCCGGGGTCCAAATTGTTCGTTTGTTGGTGTTTTAAGGCCCTTCAACTACAAGGTCATTACAGCCCCGTCCACTGTGTAGTTCTGATGCAGGGACTGCACAGACACTACACTAATGCGACGATTTTTGGATACTAGCAGTACCCAGTTTTCCCAAGCGGCCACCCATGTCAGTACTAACTGGGGGTGCGTTGCTTAGCTTCACTGATCAGACGAGAACTGGTGTGTCCATCGCAACTCGCCGCTCCCCGGGGTCCAAAACCCTGAGCCCACCGGCACATATGAGTTTGCTGGCAGATTTGTCTGTGCGACGCCACTATTTGGCAATCCCAGTAACGATTTTGTTTAAATTATATTTTACTCAAATGATCAGAAACCAAGAAAGCTGACAACAGAGCAAACCTTTAAAAAAACGCGGCCATCACCAAGATGGGTGATAGGGGGCAAGATTCAACCTAGCCACAGATTCTAGACGAACCTTGATCTCTGGAAAGAACCTGAGACCCACTATCACCCCTTCAACGTCAGGGAAATGGGCCATTATAGCGGTGAAAGTGTCATGGGATGGGCAGGCGCCACTCCATGTGTTCAACATAGGCTTCCTGACTACTTCGAAGTACAGAGAGATCTTAAAGCCTTATGTGCGACTTTTCAGGGGTGCAGTAAGCTCTCAGTTCCTCTTTAAGGCATCGTATTAAACATGTCTGGGATGCGCTTGGGAGGGCAATTGTAATTTGCCAAAAACCTCCCAGAACCATTCAGGAACCTCGCCTTGCATATTCTTGGCAAAGGTTTTTTTTCAAAAGAAATTGTGCTCACGACCTCATCAGAATTTTACAAAGTGCTCTAGGGCTCCAGAAGATTGGGAACCCTTGCACTATAGGAGGAAACAGGGAACTTGGGATTCACGCAATACACAAACGTTAAACGAAAGATCGTATATGGCAGTATGGTATATGGCACAACAAGGTAAAAACTGGAGGGAAAGACTCTTAAAAAACCACCCGCCAATACCAATAACGCAAATTAATAGTATTTAACTTACCACATTGCTGTGCAATCAAAATGAACCATCATCCACTTTGATGGATTAAATGCTATCGATTGTGCATATTCAATCCCAGTTAGCCATTTCCGAAATTCAGGGCAAATAAATGCCGTTCCGGCGTAAGCTGCGTCAACGTGCAACCATATGTCATCATTTTTACCTGCGTATCATGTAATACATTAATGAAAAGTTAGTAATTTGAAGTATTTAAGATATATCGTTTTAGAAATATAAACAAAATGGCGAAGGTTTGTTTGTTGTTGTTTTAGGGCCCTTCAACTACAAAGTCATTACAGCCCCGTCCACAGCATAGTTCTTATGCAGAGACTGCACTAATGCGACGATTTTTGGGTATTAGCAATACCCAGTTTTCCCAAGCGGCCACCCATGTCAGTACTAGCTGGGGTTGCGCTGCTTAACTTCAGTGATCAGACGAGAACTGGTGTGTATCCAACGCAATTCGCCGCTCCCATGGCGAAGGTGATGTGGTTAAAGGGACAATGATGAAGTCAGCGACTTTCGGTTGTGCTGAAGGCCGTGAAACACAAGTATGGTGCCAAAAATGGGGTACATTCCCGGGGAAGTGCATCCATTCAGAAAACAGAAATAGGACTGGTCATAAGTAATGAACGTTAGGGGTAATCGAGGTTGTAGTTTGACTGACCAAATGTGAGGCGTGTAGGCCTATGTCTAAGGTGGGATGAAGCCTAGAGTTGGGACCCACACTTTGAAGCCTAGAGTTGCGGCCCGCACATTTGATACCATGTAGTATACCGTACATATGGGGCATGTCACTCAGAGGCGTAACGAGAGGGGGACAGTAGCGCCCGGCCGCTGTTGCAAGTGGGCGTCATGGATGGTCATGTTACCTATGTGATCCTCGCGGTACTCCCAGTTTGACATGCCTGAGCTAGACAACACTAGAGTGTGTGATAATTTATTTTCATTTCTTGGAGGTGGTGAAAAGGAATTAAACGATTCTGAATAAAATTACGAAAGAATAAAATCATGGAGTTACTGTTAAAACTTACAGATATGTCCTAATTCTTTTAAATTATCAAAAGCACAGCAACCAGTAGTTCCCAAAGTCGCACACAACTAGAAAATCAAAACAGAATTCAGCTTTACTAAAATTTCTAGTGACTTCCAAAAAATAAACTTATACAGGACCGGCTTAGGTGCCCATTTATCTGTCTCAGACCAAAGAAATTGTGAATATTCTGAGGCCGGTTCAGTTTTCCCGAGGCTCCGCAAAACCTCCAGCCGGTCCTGCTTATAGATTTTGTGTTTTTCTTAAATTAATGTAATTTCCAAAACATGTAATTTCATAATAATTCAAAACGACTTACAAAAAACGGGATAAGTCCTTTTTCTCGATCTCGTCGAATTGCTTCCACTAATTTTTCTCCCCTCAAACTGAATTTGTGGTCACTTTCAATATAACGCATTTTGACCAAACCCATCAAACCAGCCTTTTCTACAGAAGAATGGGCCTGAATTTTTAACAACCAACACAGAATTAGCACCTTAAGGCTTCATATAAAAGTAAAGGGTTATGTAGCATTCATTTAGGCCTTTTACCTGGTCCGAACAGTAAGCCACGAGGAGGCCATTAATTTCAGCATCTTCAAGATCTGGATATTGACCATAACATCTCCGAATCGCTTCTGTTCGAGCAGCCAAAAGACATATAAAAGTAGCTTCACTAGCAGTTGTCTGTTAAAAGCAAATTCTCCTATTTATAAAATGATTAATAGAGATTCAATTTTAACGGTAACTGTCCTACCTGAATAACCCCACCACCTTTGCTTTCTGGTTTCGTATGAAGAAACACGTCTGGTAGACCTATCATTTTACCTAACCAATCCATCACTATGGATTCCAACTCTGTGCAGGCTGGACTCGACGCCTGAATTATTCAAAATTGTATTTATTCACAATTGTTCTTATGTGTTATTTTAGAACTAGTGTCGACCACATCCTAATCTACAAGAAGACATGAATTCCATCATAGTGGGGGAAACTGATTTAACCATGGCTTATTTCTGAAGATAACAGCTGCAACCGATTTGTTTGTTTGTTGGTGTTTTAGGGTCCTTCAACTACAAGGTCATTCCAGCCCCGTCCACTGCATAGTTCTAAACTATGCTAGACACTACACTAATTTGACACTAATGACACAGCAGTGCCCAGTTTTCCCAAGCGGCCACCCATTTCAGTACTAGCTGGGGTTGCGCTGCTTAACTTCAGTGATCAGATGAGAACTGGCCGCTCCTTACACATATGGAAGTTTCCCTGATCTAAATTACCTCCACATCCACACAGTTGTGATTTAGGGCAAAATTCAAGATGAATAGCGTACAGCCGGTTGATAGGGGAAGGCTCTGAGGGTCAGAACCTCAAGTAGATATCGCTGGGCATTAGGTAAACAAGCAAGCAACTCCTAACCCTTTTCCCGCCTATGGCAGGGTCGGGTACCCATTTGTCCCTCTGAATGGACACAGGGTGATATATTGGACATAGTTTCTTTTTTTGCAGCCGGTTGCCGGCCAAAGCTGCACCCCTACGCTTATTTATCGTCGGTCTAGTGTTCGTTGGGGAATGTTGGAAATTTTACACCTGGAAATTTTGCCTCATCTACCCGTTGCGTAGTAGAGAGGGTTCTTTTACGTGCAAGTGCCATCGTACACCCACACGGGACCTCGGTTTTACTTCTGGGACCTCGGTTTTACTTCTCATCCGAAAGAAGGCACACCCGCGGCTTCTCTCTCGCCCGAAAGAAGCCGACCCACCACGGTCCAGTATCGAACCACTACGCCACCGAGTGAGCTAACCACTACGCCACCGCGGCGGGTTATCGCTGGGCATTAGGTAAAAGGAACTTTTAAAGGTAAGATAGGTCAGCATATGATTTATTTGCTGCACGTTCCTAATTTGAAAATGTATTGCATGTGGTATATGCCTAAATCTTATTTCTTCTTCACCCGATACCGCATTAGTCAGTTCAACTGTAGATTCTAGGATCGAATTTCATTCAAAAATTCTGGCTTGAAAGTTTAGGAAGTCTTAATAAAGCAAGCTGTAGGAAGGCGGAAAACAAACAGCATTATCCTTTAAGGGAAACATCAGCCTGTCTCTACAGTTAGTTCATTGAAAGCGGATCAAACACTTTACAGGCTTGAAATCTCTGAACAGAAACAAAATATGTTTAAAAAATCTAATCAAGTAATCGATTTTTTGTGTGAGGTTATGACTTGATCACACACTGTTAAATCGTCATACTCTCACAACACCTCACCTTACAATAAATAATTAAAATAAAACCAATACATGACAAGAGCTCAATGTAAACGAAATTCAGAAAGAAAATTGGATGGATTTATATAAAATTCACGTTGGTGGGACTGTTCCAACACTGTTAAGTTCAAAATAAAATTAAAACTGTTCCTACCCACGTAAAACCCAAGCAGTTAATAGCATCTGCTAACATGTCTCCTAGTAATGATGGAAATGAATTCAGAGCTGGAAAATAAGCATGCATATATGGACTTTGCCAATGGGTTACCTGCAAATAGGAAAAGCAAGCCTAGAATTGAGATATGGTCAAGATGAATTGCAGAACAACAGATTAATTCACGCAGTATTACACTCCTCTAAATAGAGAAGCTGAACTTATATACAGATCTAAAGTGCAACTTTTAAAGAATTAAATTCCAGAGATGTAAATTTAATTCTGGATTAATAGTCATTGATGTAATCTTCATAAATGCTAACATCATCATCATCATACCCTTATCTCACCTATGGCAGGGTCGGGTCTGCGGGTTCTAGTCTCCACTCCCGCCTATCTCCCACCAGGTCCCCGTCCACCCCACACACTGCCATATCCTTGCGGACAACCTGCTCCCATTTCATCTTCGGCCTTCCCCTGCTTCGGATGCTTCCAACCACCTGCATTCCTGAAATGGACCTAACGAGCTCCTCCTGCCCTCTTCGCATTACGTTGTAGTGATCTCCATGCTGACGTCATGCACATGCATCATGACTTACATGTGATCTCTATCTTCATTCTATGATTTCAATAATTTTCAAATTATTCATTCGATTTTTTTGGGAGTTACTCAGCAGACTTGGATAAACTCAGACATGTTAATATTAGCTCTGGCCATAAATCATCCTACACAAACATATCATCATTCGTTCATTCGTTTAAATGTTCAATTTACAATTTCAATTTACAATTTAATATTCAATTACCATTAAAATATTTCTTATGTTAAATAATTGGAGTTTTACATAACCGATACTAAAACAGACTACAATCAAACCGTGGTGGATATAGTGAACATCATCATCCACCACAACGTGTTCATACCACCTCAACCTACTCTCCCTCATTTTTCCGCGATGTCCACCACCTCCAGTCTACCTCTAATATACTCATTCCTAACTATAAGCTCTCAACACCCCATTCATGTACCGCAGCATTCGCATCTGGGCTATTTGCATTCTATTTAGGTGGCTCTTCCTCACTGCCCAACACTCTGATCCATATAACATAGCTGGCCTAACCACTGTCCTGTAAAACTTCCCTTTCAACTTGATTGGCATCCTCCTATCACACAGGACTCTGCCTGCCTGTCTCCACTTCAACCATCTCCCATTGATTCTATGGGTCTCGTCAGAGTCTATCTCCCCATTGCTTTTGAACGTTGATCCTAATTACTTTACCTCTTGCACCTCCTTCATCTGGTCGCCCCAAGAGAGTACGTCACCATTATTTTCCTGTCCTTCCCAATTGAAAGGTAAGAATGTTTGGAAAATACTTTATCATGCATAATATCGCAAGAACTTTATATAGGTGACGCCCGAACAACTCCAAATTCGGTATTTAAACAAATTTGTGAATGATTGTTGTTAAAAATAGAATATTCACTTCGATAAGTTTAACGTTCAACTTACAATGACAATAATACAAGTCCCAATGCTGTTTAATCATTCGACAGAGATTTTGGCATGTAAATATTTATCTGAAGTGCAGTTAAAAATATTATTTTACTCATTCAGCTTTCAATATTTCGAGGTTTGTATCTACTCACGGCATAGGCCCTACTACATACTATGGCGAAAACATACCCCAGGCATCACGACCCTTTCAACATCACTGAAAATTTTTTCCCAACTTTCTCCTTGTTGAGGAGCAGAATCGGATAACAAAGAACGCATGTAACCAGGTTTAACATCCGGAAAGACTCTTCGCTGGCGGATATTTTTCAAATAATCAGCAATATAGTCAACTAATTCTTTGCCTAATTATATATTGAAAGAGTTAAAACAATTAATTCCGCAGCGAGACTTTAACCAATGATAGTAGACATGGAATCATAACTCGATATTGTCCTAATATCTCATATTCCAGCCCATAAGAGGGTTAGATTTTCATGAGTTTCAAGATATCCAAGAGGAAAAGGAAAAAGCAGCAAGGAAATAGAGACAGAATGACATACCAACATAACATAGATGGGAGAGCTTAGATTTTAGGACCCTAAAAGGTCTTTAGGCTGAAATAATCTTCCCTCACACAGGGCTCAATTTGGTCAACATGGGCCTTTCTCAAAGTAAACTTCTTCCCATAAATAGGCACATTCATCATCATCAGACCCTTTTACCGCCTGTAGCAGGGTCGGGTCTGCGGACCCACTGAACATGCTCTGACAAGGGGCACGCCAGCCAGGCGTCTGGAACCCACAGGAAATATTGGCTAAGTTGTCTGTGGGGGGGAAGCCGGCCTACCCTACTGTTCCAACACCGCATTATACAACAAAAATAGAAATTTTTGGCAGGTAAGTTAAATAAATATGTATATTATTATTATTAAATGCAGTCCAAGGAAGCCAAAGATTTAGGAAGCCCCAGGTCGCCATAACAGGCACTTAGCCCAGCAGAAGCCGTTTTACAAAATGTAACATGTGCACTGCATTTTTGCGCCCTTATTTCTTCAGAAGGACCTCGAGAACTGCACAAGTTAAAAAAAAAGTAATTTGGACAACGACTGACTGATTTCCATTTCGTATTACAACTCTTAGTTTCCCCTTCAGTTATAGTTAGTTTGTTACGCCAGTGGGTAGGGGAACCGGCCAAGCAGTCATAACGGGCCGGACCCTGTAAA
>JAAFCE010004209.1:18471190-18535091 GCA_013389805.1 Trigoniulus corallinus | reverse complement strand
AACGGGCCGGACCCTGTAAAGGATGCTCGCAGGTGAGGTAGCAGTGGGGAAATTAGCAGTACCCAGTGTTCCCTACCAACCACCCATGTCGGTACTTCAGTTACCTGCCGAGAAGTGGTGTGTCCAACGCAATTCAGCCTCTCAAAAAGTTCACATATACATTTGGGTTGCGGTGAACATTTAAATAAACTTAAAAATAATAATAAATATTAACTAACCTCTTTGTCGATATTCGTCAATGTCCATCCCCCTTTCTACCTTGCTTACCGATAAATGTCCCTCTTAACCCTTTTTTAGTTGTTTTAACAAATTGTTAGCAAATTCGTGCCAAGACCTAAAATAATGGAGAGATAATTATGATTTTATTACTTGTCGTATATAACGAAGGGTAGATAATTCAAATTCTAATTGCCATCATATCCAAAAACAGTGTCTGGCGATAGTGTAACCAGTAGAGTGAATGTTTAAAAATTAACGATTACAAGGTAGAAATACGATAATGCAGATTCCCATTATCAATCATGCCTTATCACTAAATACTACATAGTATATGCTTTTACCAGATGATTATTATTGTTATTATTGACTCAGTATCACACAAAAATATCAAAATTCAGGATCTGCATTGCTTAAACAAATGGGACGAAGAAAGTCATAAACAGTGATGTCAGGGCCGGGCTTTAGGCAAGAAGACCGTGGCAACCGCCTTTTGGCCCCGCGCTGGTGTATCGAAAAAAAATTAAAATATTTATTTTGCTAAATTTGCGTAGGGCTACGGGTTATGGCATTACTGTATCACGATTTCATGTGAGTTTAAAGACATAAAAGTACTACATTGGTAAGCAATCAACTTCATTAATTTTGGCACAGGGATCAGGGGGGGAGCACTTCAACAAAAGTGCGCCCCAAATATTTTCAAATACAGTCAAACTCGGATATAACACACACCTTTGGGACTGCTCGTGTCTGTGTGTCATAACCGAGTGTGCGTTATAACAGAAACAATGCTAAATGATGCCAAAGCTATGTTAACTGAACAAAAATATGCTAATTTATAGATGTATTCAAAAAGTCGACCTAGACTTGTATACTTCAAGACGCACACACTTGCAGTCAGCTCCAGATTCCACACTGCTGAGAATTTTATCCTTTTATCATCATCATCTCACCCTACTCCCGCCTGAGGCAGGGTCTGGTCTGCGGGTTCTAATCCTCCATTCCCGCCTATCCCCCCCCAAGTCCCCTTCCACCCCACATGCGACCATATCCCTTTGCACCATCTGCACTCACGTCCGTTTTGGTCTTCCTCTACCTCTGGTGTCCCCAACTACCTGCAGTCAAACAATGGACCTAATAAGCTCCTCCTCATCACCTGCCCATACCACCTCAAACGCTTCTCTCTCATCTTTTCCACAATATTTGCCACCCGCAAGCTACCTCTAATGTAGTCGTTTCTAATTCTGTCAGGTCATGACACACCACACATGTAGTGTAGCATTCGCATCTCAGCTGCTTGCATTTCCATTTCATGGGTCTTCCTAACAGCCTAACACTCTGAGCCATATAGCATAGCGGACCTAATGACAGTTCTGTAAATTTTGCCCTTCATCTTTATTGGGACCCGGCGGTCCCACAGGACCCCACTTGCCTGTCTCCACTTCAGCCATCCTGCATTAACCCTACAGGCCACGTCAGAATCGATTTCCCCATTGCTCTGGAAAACTGATCCTAGATAGCAAAACTCTTGCACCATTTGGCCTTACTTAAGCTGTGGGGTATGCCGTCTAGTTGCATGTTATAGCTGTTTGTTATATCCGAGGTCTCTCACACGTTGAAAGTGCTGTAGGGACCAAACCAGTTGTGTGTTATATGTAATATCCGAGTGTGTTATAGCCAATCAATTTCTATATACTTATGCATTAGCGCTGGCTGGGACTTTCCCTTGTGTGTGTTATAAGCCAAAAAGTGTTATAACCAGGGTGTGTTATAGCGAGGTTTGACTGTATTCAGAATCCCTTAGTAAACATTAGCTAGCAATTACGATAGGTCCTCTACTGCCCCTTAGACAATGTCCTGCTTTCAGTGGTTTAACCAACTGCAGATTGGCCTGGCAGGATAGAAATGGAAATAGCAAATACAAAAAATGCCTCATCCGCTGCAAAGTTGAATCATGCATCAGTTGAAATATGCGCCCTATTGAGACACTGAGGGGGGGGGGAGCAATTACTGGATTAGTATCATGGGTTGGGGAGTAGGCCAAGCAACCATAACAGGATGAACCCTTAGGAGGCTGCTCGTGGGAAATGAGGAGGTAGGAGAAGAGGACGAAGGAGAGAGGAAATTTGTAGCACCCAACGTTCTTTGCCAACCACCCATGTTGGTATTGACGAGGGCTTGCGATGCTTAATCTCAGTGATCTCACGGGAACTGGTGTGTCCAACGCAACCTGGCTGCAATGCTGCATTGCTCCTGTACCTTGCCCCCCCCCCCCCCGCAAACTCTAGGGCCGGCCCTGAGTGATGTCATTCAAAGTTGCTTATAACACCATAAAATTAACAAACAATTCGGCAGAAAATAAGGACGGAAGAATGTGGGATGAATAGTTTCCTGTCAGATGGAACCTACCAACTAAAGATTCCAATAATTAAAATTTTTTAGAATCCAGAATATACAGTATATTTTCCCCCGACATAAAAGAAATACAGTAAAACCTGCCTAAACCGGACCTTGTATAAACCGGAAACCTGGCCAAACGGAAAATAAATTTCGGAACGGAATGATTTCCCATTTAAAATACTACCCTAAACCGGAAAACTGCCTAACGCGGAAACGGAATAAATTTTGGGAACCGTTTGCATAAATAACCTGACTAAGACGGATTATTTTATGCATAACACTACAATGCAGGCATTAAATTTGAGTGTGACACAGTACATGCACCGAAGTTCTAGGGACCGTTACGGCCATATACACACAGAGCTACCCAATAGTGAAGCAACGACAATGTACTTTAAAAGACATGTGGTGACAGGGGCGGATCCGGGGGGGGGGGGCAATGCAGCCATTGCTCCCCTCTCAGTGCCTCACTGCGCATCCGTCAACTGATGCATGGTTCAACTCTGCAACTGATGAGGCATTTTTGCATTTGCTATTCCCGTTTCTATTCTGCCAGTCCAATATGCAGTTGGCTAAACTACTGAACATAGGGCATTGTCTAAGGGGCAGTGCAGGACCTATTGTAATTGCTAGCTAGAATTATACTAAGGGATTCTGAATATTTAAAAATATTTGGGGTGCAATTTTTTGAAGTGCTCCCGGATCAGCCCCTGTGTGGGGGCAGAGTAATTTGTTAGTTTATGAACTTTTTATTTTAAATTTCATCATCCTAATATAAGGTGATCATATTTTTTGTACTTTGTTTCATTAAAACGCAGCCCTGTGTAAAACGGAAACCTGTGAAAACGGAAAAAAAATTTGGGAACGATCAGGTTCCGTTTTAGACAGGTTTTACTGTACCTACAAAGTGAGACGTAGCAACGCATTGACAATGGGACAAATGCCAAGGGCGCAAATAGCAAGAGGCGCGGGGCACTCGGCGAGCCTTAAAAGCCCCATACTACACACAAAAACGGTTGTTGTTTGTTGGCCCTTCAACTACAAAGGTCATTAGAGCCCCGTCCACAGCATAGTTCTGATGCAGAGACTGCATAGACACCACACTACTGCGACGATTTTTGGGTACTAGCAGTACCCAGTTTTCCCAAGCGGCCACCAATGTCAGTACTAACTGGGCTTGCGTTGCTTAACTTCAGTGATCAGACGAGAACTGGTTAGTTTCCCCCATCACTTTATAACGTGATAGGGGAATGTAGTGTTGACTTCAGGGCGCAATAGCAGGTATTTGCCAAGGGCCCCAAAAACATTGCTACATCTCTGACTACAAATCAAAGTAATTTAGTACCGTACAGCAGTTTATAGGTTACCTCTCCAGGACCTTTCTTTAGCATAAATTTAACAAACGATATCTTAAAATAATTTCAGATAATGGGGCATTTTATTTAATCATTCTATTTACTTAAATTAATTAAATGAAATACCATCTTCCTCATAAATATATTGCATCGAAATCCTACATATCATACACACTATACTCGTATGCAAACGAGAGAAAAAAAATAGGCCTGAGGACGAAATAACAACATGGCTTTCCAGGTTAGGAAATATTTAAATAAGTAGTGTATCCTATAATAAACTGCATTTAATCAATAGTCATCATAGTAATTAATAAGCTGCTAGGATAAATTTAATGATCACTTGCAAATATAGATTTTATATATTTTTTCCCCAGATAATATGGTAACAACTAGAAACCCATTTCTAGAAAGCCAACCATTTTTAGCAGGAACGTTCTAATCTCACAGTTTGAAATGAAATTGTTTACCATCATAATGTAATATACACTACCAAATTCTTTATTGATTATCCCGTTATGTAGCTCAAGATTATAATGTTTTTAACCGGGATAAATAAAAAAAGGCTGGGTGAACCATCAACGTCAAATTTATAATCAAACTAATTCGTCAATCATAGAGTAACAAATTTCCTGTAATTCGAAGCTTAATTAATGGAGAAAAGTGTATATAAAAATACACATCAGATGGTACCAACTATATATTGTCACTATTAACTTGAAAAATTGCAATATTTTTAGAAATATATACTGAAATATGTTTTATGACATCAGAGAACCCATAAAAATTAACACAAATATAAAAGTTCTAAGTATAAAAAACGGATTCCGGAAGTTGAAATTCATGATCAATGGATTCATTTTGTTGAAGAAAAAGCACATTTTGCGGACCTTACAATTTTGATGCCTATACTACAATAACTGAATTAAATTTTCACATATCTCCTGTTGTCATTTGATCAAACTTCAAAAGCAAGCATAAACTTCAAGAAGGAAAAAGGTAGTGTGCTGCATTTAAAAAATTGATTCCGTACAGGTGTTTAAATGAACTTAAATCAATCATATTAATATTGATTTTTCCATATTCATGTTGTCGAAATAACTCCGGAGGACAAAAATTCATCAAAGGCAAATGGCGTTTCAAGTCTGAAAAATTGAGACTTTTTTTACACCTACAAATAGACGAATTTTAATCTAAAATACTGAATATAGATTTCCTGTCAATTTCCTGAAAACGACAGATTTACGACTGAAATTCTTAAATGATGTTAATTTAAATTGGATTAATTATCACGAAGATCTAATCGAATTATACCAAAAAGTATGACCTTACCTTGTCAGATATACTTCTTAGAAAGTGAATAGTTTTTGGATCAATTTCGTCAAGAAGAAATCAAAATACCCTTCCTTCACTCAATGAAATCTGCAACTGAATTCCGGAATTCACCCTACTTTGGCCACTTTTTAGACTTAACATTTTTTACGTCAAACTTGGCGATTGCTTGTTGGCAAACCGTCCAATCAAAAAACGCTATTGCAACAAGTTTCTTTTACGTAACTGAGTATCAATATCAATTTAATGCCTTTTTGCCGTCAGAGGCCGTTCGGATGTTAGACCATTCATTATTGATGATGAGGAAGAGAGGAGGAGGCCATCGGATGCGAGGGCTTTCCATAAAACTACACTTAAACCTCTTTTTACGTAATACATACAAAAAAAAAGGCAGCTCCTAACCCTCTTCCCACCTATGGCAGGTCGGGTACCCATCTTGTCCCTCGGAATGGACATAGGAGCGGTATATTGAGCAGTATTTTTTCACAGCCCGTTGCCGACCAAAGCTGCCCGCATGCGGTCTGAAATATCCCTGTTGCTTACTGTTATTGTGCAATAGGTCAGAAGGGATCCGGAACATTCGTCCCTGAGTACTTTTCGTCCCACACATTTCGCCCCTGGGAGGGCAATGGAATTTTAGTTATGTTTGCGTATAAGAAATATGGAGAACTCGACACTAGAAATTTAATGGACTTTCTGGAAGGAATAGCACATAATTTTGAATTTTAGTTTATGCTTGTGTCTTTTTTATTTTTTTAAAATTATTATTAGGCTATATTAAACTAAGAAAAAAAGAAATAAATGTCTGGGGTGGTGGACATCGCCAAAAATGACGGAGAATAGCCTGAGGTGGTATGGACACGTCATGAAAAGAGGAAAAGAGGAGCTCGTTAGGTCCATTCCAGGATTTCAGGTGGTTGGTAGCACCCGGGGCAGGGTGAGACCGAAGCAGACGTGGGAACAGGTTGTCCATAAGGACATGGCAGTGTGTTGGGTGGACGGGGACCTGGTTGGAGATAGACGGGAGTGGAGGGCTAGAACCCGCAGACCCCACCCTGCCACAGGCGGGATAAGAGTATTATAATGATGATGATGAGGTTTAGTACGTGTTATTACCAGTTATTCAAGTAAAATTGGAGGGAGGCAGCTGAAAGTCGATGTTTTCTCAGAAAAAAGTCCGAATGAACGGCCATTTGCCCTCCCAGGGGCGAAATGCTTGAGGGCGAAACGTCCGGGGGGGGGAGGGCTTATTGCGTTGGACACACCAGTCCTCGTCTCATCACTGAAGTTAAGCAACGCAACAGCAGCTAGTACTGACATGGGTGGCCGCTTGGGAAAACTGGGTACTGGTAATACCCAAAAAAATTGTCTCACTAGTGTAGTGTCTGTGCAGTCTCTGCATTAGAACTACGCAGTGAATGGGGCTCTAATGGCCTTGTAGTTGAAGGGCCCTAAAACACCAAATAACAACAACAATGTGTTTTACTGGAAAATAAACAAGAGATCCTCAAAAATATCAATTAGAAAGTTAGATTTATCTCATATTACTAGCGCGACAAAATAACAGCAGATTTCAACCAGAAGAAGCGAAAAAGTAGTTATGGGCTACTTCTTACACTTCTTTTCCAGAAGTTCCAAAGAAATAAAGAAATGAAATCACAATTTCAAAGTTGTAAGAAATTGATTTCTTATGGCGGAAAAAATAGACTGTAAGATATCATATGCCGACTTATAGGTCCACAAGAATGATAAACTACCAAAAATGTGTTGAAGACCAACTATTCCTTTCCCCGACCATTATATACAGATCTATTTTAGGATCAATAAAGGAAACTTTTATATCAGTCAATTTGGCTAAGCCAATTTGGATCCCAATACATATTTCTTCAAAGAATTGGACAGTGTCCACATCTAGTTATGACCCAAGAACCATGCCTCCATGGTAACGACATCTCAAGCCTTACAGTGTCAATGGGGAAAAATGTGATTGCTTGGAACCTGATTGAAATAGGAACTCTACTGCTGTGATATTAATGAATCGGTTGATCCCACTTTTATGTCTACGCAGTTTTCACAAGGAACAATTCCTAGGACCTAGTGCCTTATGAAATTTCATAACTTTTAAACCTTTAATACAAAGACAAAGAAAACGATCATTTCACCTGAGTGACATTTTCAAATTTGCCGCCATGAGCATTACACCACCGTTTAGGCCCAGATCTACAGGCGGGGGGAAAGGTGGAATATGCCTGGGGCGGCAAATATAGGTGTCAAGAAAAAATATAAATTATCAAAACAAAAAATAAGATAGGAACGTGTCGTATACTGTCAACATTCCACAGGTAGGCCTACTTTAGACCCGGGGTGTCAAAATGGCGGGAGCGGCTATATTGCGTTGGACACGCCAGTTCTCGTCTGATCACTGAAGTTAAGTAACGCAACCCCAGCTAGTACTAACATGGGTGACCGCTTGGGAGCATCTCAGCCTATCCTCTCTCACCCTACCTCCTAGGCTGCCCGTGGTATACTCCTTTCTAACCCGATCTGCTCCTGAGACTTCATGCATATACCTCAGCATAAGCATGTCAGCTAGCCTCCCCTTTCTTTTCATGGCGTTTTTGAACTGCCCAAATATTTGCTCTAACCAATGACCTATAAAACGTTCCCTTAAGTTTCGCTGGGATCCTCCCATCACACAAGAGCCCCCTCGCTGGTCTTCAATTTGTCCACCCTACACTGATCCTACGAGTATGTGTAACATCTGCATCTATTTCCCATTGCTTTGATCGACTGATCCTAGACAAGGGCCTACTTGAATTGCTCCACTTTTTTAGTTCTTCCCCATCATAAAGAACATCTTCATCTGGTTCATCTCCTCCCCATCTGAATGCTAGGTATTCTGTTTTTCCTTTGTTACCCTTCAAGCCCCCGCCCTCTTTAGTTATTCTGAGGTTATTTAGCTCCATTTTAAACCCGTCCCTGGAGTCACTGATATTCTCAATGCATGTACTACGGAGCTCACGAACCCACAGCAGCTATAAATCAACCATCAGCAAAATGAACAACTAAGGGCCGAGTTTTGATCCTCGATGCAATCCAATCTTCACCTGAGAGCATTTAGTATTTCCTCGTGAAGTCCTAACCCTGGCTATGGGCCCTTGGTACATGTCCTGAATAATCCTAATACTACTCTCTGTGAAACTTCATACCATCATCATCATCTCACCCTCCTCCCGCCTCGGATTTACGGGTTCTAAGTCTCCACTCCCGCCTATCCCCCACCAAGTCCCCCTCCACCCCGCACGCCTCCATATCCCTTTGCACCACCTGCATCTACGTCCGTTTTGGTCTTCCCCTGCCCCTGGTGCTCCCGGTCGCCAGCAATCCTATAATGTCCCTAATAAGTTCCTCCTTTCCCCTCCTCATCACATGCCCATACCACCTTAGCCGATTTTCTCTGTGATGTCTCCCACCCCCGAGCTACCTCTAACATAATCGTTTCGGATTCGGTCAGAACGTGACACCCCACACATGTAGCGCAGCATTCGCATCTCAGCCACTTGCATTTGCCTTTCATGGTTCTTCCTAACTGCCCAGCACTCTGAGACATACAGCATAGCGGGCCTAACGACCGTTCCTGTAAACTTTGCCCTTCAACTTTATTGGGACGCGGCGGTCGCACAGGACCCCACTTGCCTGTCTCCACTTCAGCCATCCTACATTAATTCTACGGGTCACATCCGCATCCATCTCACCATTGCTCTGAAAAACTGATCCTAAGTAACGAAACTCCTGCACCACTGGGATCCCCTCTTCCCCGCAACGCATCTCACCCCCTTGCCCCTGGCCACTAAAATTGAATGCTAGGTACTCCGTCTTCTTCATGTTCACCTTAAGACCCCGTCTTTCCATTGCTGTCTTAATATCCTGTAGGTCTTTTTGTGCATTCTCTTTGGACTCCTCAAGCCTTCCCGCATTATCCACGAATACCAGGCAATGGGGGGCCCATTCTCCTATTCCCGTCAGCAGCTCATCCAAATCTGAGAGACTCCATATTCCTTCTCAAAATTAACAAAAGTGTTGCTGAGGTCTCTCTAGAGTATGAACCCTGACACTAGTGTTTACTGGTAACCTGTACTCTACAATCCTATTTAAGATTTTAATGGTATGGCCCTTTGCTCTTGAAGAGTGAGCATACTAGACTCTCTCGCTATTTTGTTTCTACTTGCTAGATTATTAAGAGTTTGGCTTACCACACTGTGTCCCTTTGCGCCCCAATCTGCCTCCACCTGTGCCCCTACTGTACACTGACCAAGGACTGCCTCACCACATTTCCGTATTTTCCGTGCCACGTACCAATCCCAGTTAATTTTGTGAATTGAAATGCAGTGAAACCTCTCTATCGGTCGACCTCTGTAATCGATCCACCTCCCACAAAAAGGGTCAGCCCGGGAGTTTTCGAGGCTCAAGGCAGCAGCTCCCCCAATGCCAAGACTTATGAAGTTGGTTGCTTACCAATGCAGTACAGTGAAACCTGTCAACTGGACCACCTGTATTAGCGGACCTGACCGGTCCGGCACCAAATAGGGCTCCATAGACTTAACCTATAAATTTTCTCTCTAAGCGGACCACCTGTCTAACGCGACCGGGACCACTGCAAATTCGGTCCCGAACCTTAGCAGACCCTGCATAAGAGGACCAAAAAAGTAAATTTCGCCAGAAGTTGTGCTTCCGCTTTGACAAGTTTGTTTGCAGGGGTGAGTCAAAAATGTCACTGTGCCTCTTATGGGCATGCTGTGCAATGTGTCATTGGCGTTTTGTAGCGAACAGCTGCTTCAGTGTCCATTTCTTGCCTGCGCTGGCTCTGATTGGTTGTTGGTGTTTAAGGTCCCGTCAACTACAAGGTCATTAGAGACCCGTCCACTGCATAGTTCTAATGCATAGACTGTACAGACATTACACTAATGCGACGATTATTGGGTATTAGCAGTACCCAGCTTTCCTGAGCGACCACCCATGTCAGTACTAGCTGGGCTTGCGTTGCTTAACTTCAGTGATCAGACGAGAACTGGTGTGTCCAACGCAACACGCCGCTCACCAGCTGGCTGTGATACATTTGCTCAGCAGCAGAGATGAAGACCTTAACACTGAAAGAAAAAAAATTGATCTATGTACAGTATATGTATGCATATTGGTGTGCATTCATGTAGTGTAAGGAGGTACCTCCACAAGCGGACCACCTGTGTAAGGGGACCGCCTGTACGGGGTTCCGCAGGTGGCCCGCTTATACAGGTTTCACTGTACTTTGCCTTTAAACACACATGAAATCAAAATAGTTTTTTTAAAAAAAAATTTTCAATTCACCAGCGCGAGGTCCAAGGCGGTTGCCTCGGTCGCCTTGCCCTAAGACCGGCCCTGCCCACAAAGGGCCACGTTTTTAAAGAACGTAAAATTCTCTGGTGCATGTACTGTATTTTGATTAACCCCTCCCCCAATCAGCCCACCTATCTGATGGGGTCCACTTTGTATATCCCCAAGGGCTGACCGATTAGAGAAGCTTCACTGTATTAAATTGTTTCTTGCTGGTAGTAATGCTGCAGGCAATTTCCAGGTGTAGGATCGCAGCACAGGGGTTGCAGCTTTGGTTGGCAACCGGCTGTGGAAAAAAAAACTGTCCAACTCTGCCATAGACAGGTTGAAGGTTAGGAATTGCTTTGCGATGAAAGCCGTTTGCTTATCAATTAAGCCGTTTACTTATCATTTCTGTGCTATTGCTTTCTTATGATAAGTTATGGCTTTACCGTGTTACTTTCCCATAACATGTACCAATAGCAAAATATTAGTTAGAAATGTGACGCCAACTCAATCAGACCTATCGACGACTTCTTAAAATTCAACATTTGATTAATAAAAATATACATTACAAACATTTACTACGACGACAGCATAAGGATTACAATAATAGTGTAAGTAAAACTAAGACTTTTTAAGTATTTAATCTTCAGCTTTTGTTGTTTGTTGATGTTTTAGTACCCTTCAACTACAAGGTCATTAGAGCCCCGTCCACTGTGTAGTTCTAATGCAGAAACTGCCCAGACACTACATCAATGCGACGATTTTGGGGTATTAGCGATACTCAGTGTTCCCAAGCGGCCACCCAGATTAGTACTATTTGGGGTTGCGCTGCTTAACTTCAGTGATCCGACAAGATCTGGTGTGTCCAAAGCAATGTGAAACCCACTCTTCGCCACTGAGTGCCCGACTTGGATATTGAGAAGCCCTAGGCTATTTCAATTTCGAGGCTCTTTTCAAGCCCCTTTGGAGCCGTTTTCTAAAGTTTTGAAACCTGCTAAATGTTGACGCCCTAGGCTTCAGCCTACTTAGCATAGTGGTAAATACGGCATTGCTTACCTATCTTCCGCCACAACAGACTTCAAAATTAAGAAACATCGCTGTCATAACAGAAACTATGTTAAGATCAGACTTAGGAATATTTTGAAATATCATGCACCTGAAGGATTTGCACTTTATATACCTGTAAATAGGGGAAGTTGTGCCTTTTGTCCTTACAAGATGTATCCCAAGACGTGATATTCATGAACAGCTGACTGACGATAAATAAGCATAGTGGTTGCAGCTTTGGTCGGCAGCAGGCTGTGGAAAGACACCGTCCAATGTATCACCATTGTGTCCATTGAGAGGTGCAAGATGGGCACCCAAGTAGGTTTAAAATTTAATGATCATCATATTTATGGTTTTCTGAAAGATATTTAAAAAAAACTCAATTATTAGTCATTTAACATTATTAAGTGTATTGCGTACTCAGGCGAGGATGACGATATTCATGGACAAAAATAGTGAGATGCACTACAGGTGGGTCCTTTAGAGCCCCGTCCACTGCGGAGTTCTAATGCAGGGACTGTGCAGACACTACACTAATGCGACGATTCTGGGCTATTAGCGGTACCCAGTTTTCCAAAGCGTTCACCCGTGTTAGTACTAGCTGGGGTTGAGTAGCTTAATTTCAGTGACAGACGAGAATTGGTGTGTCCAACGCAATATAAAATACAACCGCTCCCTTAGTTCTAGCGCAGGGTGTTATATTTATCTCCTTTTTTTCGTTCATTAGCTATTTAAAAATATCTACAAATGGAGTTCCGACAATAATTCGGCACACAACTTGGATCATCCGTCAGCACCGCCTTATGAGACAGATAATTACGCTCTGTCACCCCCGCCTTGTGAGACAGATGATTCAGCTCTGTCACCCCCGCCTTATGTCACAGAGGATTACCCTCCGCCACCCCCGCCTTATAAGGCAGATGATTACGCTCCGCCACCCCCGCCGTATGTTAGAGATGCAAATGTTTCGCCACTGCCTTCTTTGCAGGTCAACGGTGGAATACAGTCAGGTATATACTGCTAATTTTATAACTATAATAGGGTGGTGGCATCCACTGACACCAATCCTACCACTTTTGGGGTTGTGGGAGGGTTGCGGAAAAGGAGGAAATAGCGCCCTTAGGAAGATGAAAGGTGGAAAAGCTGCAGGTTCAGACAGAGTCCTCATTGAATTGTGGCGTAACCTAGGGATGACAGGAATCAAGGGCAAAGGTGATGTCCAAGACTATGGTAATTATAGAGGTATTAATCGCATGAGCCATTCCATGAAGCTGTGGGAGAGAGTAATAGAATGTCGCCTTCGAGATAGAGCTAGCGTCCGGGGAAATCAGGTCGAGTCCCGGCCAAGTAGGTCGACAATGGAATCGATCTTCATTCTGAGGTAGATGATAGAAAAGCATAGGGCAGTAAAAAATAGTTCCACGCCTTCCTCAGCGATTTGAAGCAGGCTTATGACAGTGTTCCACGGCAGGTAGTGTAGTAGGTATTACGAAAAAAAAGGGGGTAGAAGAAGGATCTATTAGCATAGTGAACGATATATATGATAGCTCCACAGCCAGGGTAAGGATTACTTGGGGAAATACTAGAGACTTCCCAGTGAAGGTTGGGGCACACCACAGCTTCGATACTAAGTCCATACCTTCCCATTCCGGTTATGGAAGACCTGCTGAGCAGGAGAATGGGCCCCTCAGTGGATGGTATTCGCAGGCGATGTAAGAAACCTTAGTGACTCCAGAGAACAAGTAGAGAGGGGCCCAAATGATATTGGAGCAGCAATAGAAACGGGAGGAGGGAAAAAAAGATAAATATGAAGAAAAACAAAGTATTTAGCTTTCAATTGGGAAGGACAGGAAAATAATGGTGACGTAATCTCTGGAAGCGAGCTGGTGACAAAGGTGCAAAAGATAAATTACTTAGGTTCAGTGTTACAGAGCAATGGAGAGATAGACTGGGATGTGACCCCTAGAATCAATGGAGGAGATTTGAAGTGGAGATAGACAAATGGGGTCCTGTGTGATAGGAAGGTCCCAGTGAAGTTGAAAGGGAAGTTTTACAGGGCAGTGTTTAGGCCAGTTATGATATATGAATCAGTGTTAGACAGTGAGAATGAGCCATGTAAATAGAATGCAAGTAGCTGAGATGGGAACGCTGTAGTACATACCTGGGGTGACGAGAGCTGATCGAATTAGGAACGAGTATATTAGAGGCAGTTTGGGGGTGGGGGACACCACGGATAAAAATGAGGAAGAATAGATTGAGGTGGTATGGACATGTAATTAGAAGAAGGAAGGGGGAAGCTCGTGAGGTCCACTTAAGGACTGCAGGTGGTTGGAACCACCCGGGGCAGAGGAAGACCAAAGCAGACGTGGGAGCCGGCTGTAAGTAAGGAAATTGTAGTGCGAGGAGGGAGAAGGGTGTGATGATGATATTAGAGTGGTGGCATGACAGCCCTAAATTGACTTTGAAATTCTCAGATTTAAACAAAGACTAACTCATCCTACTACATTTCCTGAACAATTAATTACATGGTGCTGATTTTTATCACTTTTGGTTTCTAATTCATGCTGCATCATATGAAGAACAAGGAAATCAACAATATCTTACCCAACTCATCCTTGACCCCGGCACAAATACACAAACTCAAACTCATGTTATAGTCATCAGTACTGAAAATACTGGAGCTAACTTCTCAGATAAGAAAATTCGCAGGAAATTTGTCAGTAAAGTACAACTAATGTCTGCTGCTATCAGAAAGAGAACTGCATTATCCTAAAAACGACATTTGTCTTGCAGGTTTACTCAATCATTTTTGTTCAGCTGCTCTCCACCTTGGGTTTGGTAGCACTATTCGTCTTTGAGTAAGTGGTCAAAATTAGCCTTAATCTCATCACAATCGACAGTTGCACTTTAAAATAATCACATCTTTCTTTCTGAACAGTGAACATGTTAAGCAATACGTCCAGGAACACATCTTATTCTATATCGGTTCATAGTATGTCTCAAATGAGAACATGTTATGTTAGTTTATGTTATTAATATGCAACCTTTGTTTCATTCCAGCCTGACACTGCTACTCGTCTCCATGATGATGGTACCCTGCTCTAATGTGCGGTGAGAAAAAAAATGGCATAGTTTTCAATATCCTAACGGTTTAACTTCTTTTAATAATTTATCACTTAATGATTTCTCGCAGCCGACGATTTCCTGGAAATGTGATTTATTTAGTAATATTTGTGAGTATTTGCAAAGAAAAACAGCTTTAGACTCCAGGACCAATTGCTTAAAAAGTATTTCAATGTCTTGGTCAGAGTCTAAGCATGGCATATGTAGCAGTAGCAACATCTAGATTCCATGACACCAACACTGTGCTGATAGCTGTTGGAATTTGTGCAGGCACAAGTCTTGGAATAATGTTATTTTCCATGTGGGCAAAGGTTAGTCACCTGTCCTTTATAGTAGGCCTACGCGCAGAGCCGGCCTTCTCTATAAAGGGGCCCGGGTGCAAAAATCCTTTTGGGGCCCCAAAATATTTTTCCAAAAGTAAAAATAAAAGGATTCAGAGTAAATGGACTCCTCTTAGATGCCCTCCTATCTCATTCTGAGATCCTTCCTAATTTTGGAAGGTATTACATTTTTGGATGACGCCATGTGTCCTAATATGTCGCCATTGCATTTATAAGTTGGTCTGAAAGCTTATGTGGTCGTCCACACCTTGGAACATTTTTAGTTGGACCTGTGTCATTATATTTTTTTATTACACTTCTGATTATTAAGGGTATTTTGGTTTTAACAACCCCAAAATAATAGCATTATTAAATTATTGAATCTTAACCTCGAATTCTGGGTCGTCCAACCTGTGGCCCATGGTGCATCATTTCTAATTATGCATTATAGCTGACCTGCTATGTACCACCTAACGTTATCTTCACCCATTTTGGTTTTGACAGCCTGTGGCTGGCAAACAGTTCAAGGAGCAGCCGAGTGACCCACAACACAGCAATGGCAGGGTTGTTAGGGTACGTTTAGGTTATGTTGCATTGGCAGGGTCGAATGAGGGACGTTGCCCCTACAATGACTATATTAGCAATGATCTGGGCCCTGATGGGTACTGATGATGGGGCCCGGGTGCAATGCACCCTCTGCACCCCCCCCCCCCGGATGGCCGGCCCTGCCTACGCGGAGGAAATAGAGTTACTAAAAATGCGTTTCTCCTTTCAGTTTGATTTCAAGGGATTTCGTCCGTACTTGCGCGTTCTTTGCTGGGCACTGCTTTTCTTTGGCATTTCCTCCATTTTCACGTATAGAAACATCATGCCAACACTTTATTCAGGTTTGGGGGCCCTGTTAATGATGTGGGTAAGTTTTACAAATGAATTGAAAAAAACTAATTTGTTTGGATTGTGAGGAAATTAATTAATTGATTTTTTTTTATTTCCGACAGTTGTTGACCTTAAATACTCAGACGATCATACGGGGTAAACGGTACAACTTAGGTCCAGAAGAATACATCGCAAGTGCAACTATATTTGCATATTATTTACATTTTTCTATATGTTGTCACAATTTTGACGATACGCCATTGCTGGAAGCCTTCCACATTTTTGCGTGAGGTGGGCGGGGACCTGGTGAGAGACAGATGGGAGTGGAGGGCTAGAACCCGCAGACCCGACCCTGCCACAGGCGAGACAATGGTATGATGAAGAAGAATATCTTATCACAATTTTATTTGTATGCTTATGTTCAAAATGAGTCACAGGCACAAATAAAAAAAAATTTGTGATAAATAAAGAAATGCTCTCTAAAGCAGATACGTCAAACTCTGGGCCCCCTGAGGGCCGCATCGGTAACATATGCGTTGCAATGGGGCCAGGCAGTGAGGAACATGGTACCCCATTCCAACTATGCCGGGGGTAACTGTCCCCATCTCGTTACACCTCTGAATATCAGACTGCAAATGTATACTACATGATATCTATTGTAAGGGCCGCGACTCTAAGCTTCTAGGGTCGATGACGGCCCGCGGGCCTCCACTTTGACACTCCTGCTCCAAAGTACTATCTAAAGTTTCTCTAATGGAACTCATTATTATCATCACTCTCACATCCCGCCTGTGGCAGGGTCGGGTCTGCAGGTCCACTGAACATGCTATGACTGGGGGCGCCCAAGCCAGGCGTCTGGAACCCGTAGGAAATATTGGATGGGTTGTTTGTGGGGGGGATGCCGGCTATCCCACTAGCTTCTGTAATGGAACTGGCCTTGGATAATACCTTAATGGTGGGAAGATGATGTCTTTACTGGGATGGTAATCTGCTATGGCTAATTTCTTCACCCTTTTATTACTTTTGTGAGAAAATGCCAAATATTTAGGAAGTGATACTTAATTAAGTCTAGTGCTCGTGGCAAGTTAATACGTAAAACGGGTCCTAATAACCATTCTCTTGTAGTTGAATGATTTGACTAACAATTTCATAATAGACTTGTGGGGTATGCCGGCCAATATTTCTGTGGGTTCCAGACGCCTGGCTGGGGTGCCACCAGTCAGAGCAATCTCATCTAGAGACAGGGTCGGATCCAGAGGGGGAAGCAACGCAGCAATTGCTCCCCCTCAGTGACTCAATGGGGCGCATATTTCAACTGATGCATGATTCAACTTTGTAGTTCAACAGCTTACTGTATAGGCGCGTTCTCACTAGTAAAGTTTTGTTGACCAATTGTAGTTGTTCAACAAAAGTTGAACATTACTTGAATCAATTTTCGTTCACACATTTCAATAGAAACTGATCAGCAGTTTCATTGTACAAATGGGTTTGTTTGTTGGTGTTTAAGGTCCCGTCAACTACAAGGTCATTAGAGACCCGTCCACTGCATAGTTCTAATGCATATGCTGCACAGACACTACACCAATGCGACGATTATTGGGTATTAGCAGTACCCAGCTTTCCCGAGCGACCACCCATGTCAGTACTAACTGGGCTTGCGTTGCTTAACTTCAGTGATCAGACGAGAACTGGTGTGTCCAACGCAACTCGCCGCTCCTGTGCAAATGGGGTTTCAGTTACATTACAAATGGGGTCAAAAGGAGTTGTGTGGATAACACTGTATTTTGGTTAACCCCCAATTGGTCCACCCCTCTGACGGGTCCACTTTTGTATATCTACAAGGGCCTTAAGCAAAAGACCTATTGTTCATTTGAAGGGTAATGGTGAATGACTCACCACTTGATCAAGATAAGTTTGACTGGGTCAAACTTTTGTTGATCAACTCGATTGAAACAGAGGTTCCCACTACAGTTTTCACTCAAGTTTTGTTGAACAACTACAATTGGTCAACAAAACTTCACTCGTGAGAACGCGCCTTAAGTCTAAGTTGCAAACATAAGATGTTACTACACATAAAAGATACCACCGTTTTTAAGACTATAAACGTTATTCTGCGATGCTGAGTATTATGAACTATTTACATAATTACGAAATTTTTAAACTAATTTATTCAGTTTCTTGCGTTACCCTTCTAAAAATCTTCCAAGCTGAAGCAGTTTATCATTTCAGGCTTCAAAACCCCTCGTGCATTGACGCGCCCCTTATATGGAGTTATATTTGCATGTTATTTGCTGATTTAGGGAAACTTTGGATCCCAATACATATTTCTTCAAAGAAGTGGAGAGTGTCCACATCCAGTTATGATCCAAGAAGCATGCATCCATGATAACGACATCTCAAGCCTTATAGTGTCATTGGGAAAAAATGTGATTGCTTAGAACCTGATTGAAATATGAACTCTACTGATTTGATATTAATGGAACGGTTGTCGTCATCATCATCATCTCACCCTTCTCCCGCCTGAGGCATACCCTGCCTCAGGTTCAGGGTCTGCGGGTTCTAATCCTCCACTCCCGCCTATCCCCCACGAAGTCCCCCTCCAACCCACACGCCTCCATGTCCCTTTGCACCACCTGTTCCCACGTCCGTTTTGGTCATCCTCTACCCCTACTGCCCCCAATTACCTGCAGTCCCACAATGGACCTAATAAGTCCCTCCTCTCCCCTCCTAATCACATGCCCATACCACCTCAAAAAGATTTCCTCTCATCTTCTCTGCAATGTCTCCAACCCCCAAGCTACCTCTAACGTAAATGTTTCGGATTCTGTCGGATCGTGACACCCCACACATGTAGCACAGCATTCGCATCACCGCCACTTGCATTTGCCTTTCATGGTTCTTCCTAACTGCACAACACTCTGAGCCATACAGCATAGCGGGCCTAACAACAGTTCTGTATACCTTGCCCTTCAATTTTATTGGGACCCTGCGGTCACACAGGACCCCACTTGCCTGTCTCCACTTCAGCCATCCTGCATTAATCCGACGGGTCACGTCAGAATCAATCTCCGCATTTCTCTGGAAAACTGATCCTAGATAGCGAAATTCCTGCACCACCGGTATCCCCTCTCCCCCACAACGTAACTCCTCCTCTTGCCCCTGGCCACTAAAATTGAAAGCTAGGTACTCAGTCTTCCTCATGTTCACCTTAAGGCCCCCTCCTGCCATTGCTGTTTTTATGCCTTGTAGGCCCTGTTGTGCATCCTCCTTGGACTTGGCCCATTCCCCTATTCCCGTCAGCAGCTCATCCATTACCAGAGTGAATAGGTGTGGGCTAAGTGCTGACCCTTGATGCACACCAACCTGCACGCTGTAGCTTGCAGTGTTACCCCATGCTGTCCCCACCCTAGTGATGGAACCATCGTACATATCCTGCACTATCCTAATGTGGCCTTCATCAACCCCTTTCTTTCTTAGGACATTCCATACTATCTGTCTAGGGACACTATCGGACTTTTATGTCTACGTAGTTTTCACAAGAAACATTTCCTAGGACCTAGTGCCTTATGAAATTTCATAACTTTTAAACCTTTAATACAAAGACAAAGAAAACGATCATTTCACCTGAGTGACATTTTCAAATTTGCCGCCATGAGCATTACACCACCGTTTAGGCCCAGATCTACAGGCGGGGGGAAAGGTGGAATATGCCTGGGGCGGCAAATATAGGTGTAAAGAAAAAATATAATTTATAAAAATAAATAAAAAATAAGATATGAACGTGCCGTACACTGTCAACACTCCACAGGTAGGCCTACTTTAGACCCGAGGTGTCAATATAGCTGGAGCGGCTATATTGCGTTGGACATGATAGCTCTCGTCTGATCCCTGAAGTTAAGTCACGTAACCCCAGCTAGTACTAACACGGGTGACCGCTTGGGAACATCTCAGCCTATCCTCTCTCATTTTTCTGGTATGTCACCCTACCTCCTAGGCTGCCCCTGGTATATTCCTTTCTAACCCGATCTGTGCCTATAACTTCATGCATATACGTCAGCTACCCTCCCCTTTTGTTTTCATGGCGTTTTTGAACTGCCTAAACACTGGTAGTTGCTCTAACCACTGACTGATAAATAAGCACAGGAGTTGCAGCTTTGGTCGGCAACCGGCTGTGAAAAAACACTGTCCAATATATCGCCCTTGTGTCCATTCAGAGGGACAAGATGGGCATCCAACTCTGCCATAGGCAGGATGAGGGTTAGGAGTTGCTTTGCTATGAAAGCCGTTTGCTTATCATTTCTGTTCTATTGCTTTCTTATGATAAGTTATGGCTTTACCCAGTGGTTTTCCTTGTTGGTTTACCATAAAGTATACCAACAGTAAAATATTAGTTAGAAATGTGACGCCAACTCAATCAAACCTATCGACGACTTCTTGAAATTCAACATTTGATTGATAAAAATATACACTGCAAACATTTACGACGACGAAAGAATAAGGATTACAATAAAAGTGTAAGTAAAAGTAAGACATTTTAAGTATTTAGTCTTCAGCTTTTGTTGTTATTTGTTGGTGTTTTAGAACCCTTCAACTAAAAGGTCATTAGAGCCCTGTCCACTGTGTAGCCCAGTGTCCCCAGGCGGCCACCCATGTTAGTATTAGTTGGGGTTTCACTGCTTAACTTCAGTGATCAGACGAGACCATGTGTGTCCAACGCAATACAGCCGTTTCCTACTCGGGAGGGGAGAACTCACTCTTTCGTCCAAAAGAGGCCGACACCCCTAGTGTGTTGAATTGCTCCGTATATGGAGGCACTGAGGAGCTAATTTTTGCATTAATTAAGAGGATCCTAAAATCGATCCCGGACTTTGTGATCGCGCTGTATGCCTTGCACAAGTTTGAATGATATGATCTAGAGACTGCAGATCATATTGTAAATGGTAATGGGGCATTGAAGATAAATAACATCTTCCCTTTTGTGAATAAGTTTTAGGTAAGGACTCCTAATGGTCATGACTTTCAAAATGTATGAAATTAAATCCCGGATCTCCAGACAAATTGAAATAACATATAGGAACACAAATCCCAATTTTTTAATAATTTGGATCAAATGTGCATTATCATGTGTTCAAGTAGAAAAGCGCAATGATGACCCTTGGGCATTTTTTACTTACTTATCTTCTGCTACAACGGACCGCAAAGTTAAGAAATAACATAAACTATGTTAAGATAATTTAAGGTCAGACTTAGGAATATTCTAAAATGTCTTGTACCTGAAGGATCTGCAATTTATATACTGTACCTGTAAATAGGGGAAGTTGTGCCTTTTGTCCTTACAAGATGTATTCCAAGACGTGATATTCATGAACAGCTGACTAACGATAAATAAGCACAGGGGGTTGCATCTTTGATCGGCAGCAGACTGTGGAAAGATACCGTCCAATGTATCACCATTGTGTCCATCGAGAGGTGCAAGATGGTGCAAGGTGGTTTTCTGATAGATATTTAAAAAAACTCAATTATTAGTCATTTAACATTATTAAGTGTATTGCGTTTTCAGGCAAGGATGATGATATTCAAGCACAAAAATAATGAGATGCACTATTGGTGGGTCAATACCATTTTAATTTTGGAGATCGTTTGGAGCTCAGATTTTCAGATGCACACACAAACAGATTCCGAATGGGCTGTATTCATGGAAAATGTTTTGATGGAGATTGAATGTTCTTGGAGACTACCTTTATGAGACTATAATGATGGAAAGTGTTTTTGAAGACTGTATCTGAGACTGGTTTTTGACCCCCCAAAAATGCCCTTTTATATACCCTAAGTGGCCAATCCTGAGGTCCTTGACTGTGGCTGGACCCTTGTGACCAAAGGGTATACATGACTCACTGCCAAGGGGTCATAGAGGATATCCTAACAGGCAACGAAACGCATAAGCACTTCGGGCTATTTGAACTGTCCAGATGATTTACCAACAGGGGTGAGTGAAGGATCTTGCCCAACAAGTGTACCAGCCTAACCTTTTTGCAAATGTGAATGTTTTTGAAACGTTTGTTATCTGGAGTCAAAATGACTACTGATAACTTAATGCTATAACGGAAATAAGACACGTCGGTGAATACATAATGTTTCCCTGGATACCACGTCCAATGTAAAGAAACAAGATTAACCAAGTTTCTATTTCTGTAAGAAAGCACTTTCCAGATTAAGAAAAAAGTTAAGTCCGTGTCAATATGAATTTTCCAAAACAACGGACATATTACTGGTCGCCAGTCCCAACTGCCAAGATTTATGAAGTTGATTGCTTACCAAAGAAGTAGGGGAGACCAGGGCAAGATGACTAATGCCTTAATTAGAGATTTTCCTGATAGTTAGCTATAAAAGAAATAAGGGTATAATACTAGAATACGGAGAATTTACTAATTTCTTTTACTTTTCAATAGCCGTCATCTTGCCCCGGGTCTGGGGCAAGATGACGAATTTTACATCGCTCATTAAAAATTATAAAAAATGTTTCACTTTAAACCACTAAATTATAAATAAAGGTGCATTCTAAGTATCTCAGCACAGTAAAACATTTTATCTCAAAAGAAAAATAAAAAATTAATTCCAAAACTCTTAATATCGTCAACTTGCCCGGTCTCCCCTACTTCAATGTCTTTAAACACACATGAAATGAAGTTAGTACTAACATCGGTGGTACCCGTTAGCTGGTTAACCCAAGTTAGTAGTAACATCGGTGGCCGCTTGGGAACACTGGGGACCGCTAATACCTAAAAATCGTCCTAGAAGCTTGGTGTCTATGGAGACTTTGCATTAGAACTACGCGGTGGACGGGGCTCTAATAACCTTTATAGTTGAAGGGCCAAAAACGCCAACAAATCACTGCTCTAGAGCAGAGATGGGCACGCTTCTGAAAGCTGGGGAGTGCAAAATCTTGCCGACGACCTCGATTGGCAACCTCCAACCAAAGATCCGTCTAATATTCTTGCGAGTTCCAAACACCTGGATGAGGTGTCTCAAAGATGTTGAAAATAGACGGAAGAAAGGGTCCATAACTCCCACCTACCTTCCTTTCTACATATACATCACCTATCTAAATACCTGCTGATGGCACCAATGTTATATTAATTCTAGATTTTGTTTTGTCAGTGTCTAAGGACCCTTCAACTACAAGGTCATTACAGCGCCGTCCACTGTGGAGCTCTAATGCAGAGGCTGTGCAGACACTACGCTAATGCGTCAATTCTTGGGTATTAGCGGTACCCAGCCATGTTAGTACCAGCTGGCGTTGAGTTGCTTAACTTCAGTGATCAGACGAGAACTGGTGTGTCCAACGCAATACAAAATAAAACCGCTCCCTTAGTTCTAGCGCAGGGTGTTATATTTATCTCCTTTTTTCGTTCATTAGCTATTTAAAAATATCTACAAATGGAGAGGAACCCGTACATTTCCGACAATAATTGGGCACACAACATAGATTATTATCCGTCAGCACCGCCTGATGAGACAGATGATTACGCTCTGTCACCCCCGCCTTATGTCGCAGATGATTACCCTCCGCCACCCCCACCTTATGATGCAGATGATTACGCTCCGCCACCCCCGCCTTATGTTACAGATGCATATGTTTCGCCACCGCCTTCTTTGCAGGTCAACGGTGAAATACAGTCAGGTATATACTGCTTATTTTATAACTATAATGGGGTGGTGGCATCCATTGACACCAATCCTTCCACTTTTGGGGTTGTGGGAGGGTTGCGGCGAAGGAGGAAATAGTCAGCGCACTTAGGAAGATGAAAGGTGGAAAAGCTGCAGGCTCAGACAGAGTCCCCATTGAATTGTGGCGTAGCCTAGGGATGACAGGAATCAAGGGCAAAGGTGATGACCAAGACTATGGTAATTATAGAGGTATTAATCGCATGAGCCATTCCATGAAGCCGTGGGAGAGAGTAATAGAATGTCGCCTTCGAGATAGAGCTAGTGTCCGGGGAAATCAGGTGGAGTTCCGGCAAAGTAGGTCCACAATGGAATTGATCTTCATTTTGAGGCAGATGATAGAAAAGCATAGGGGAGTAAAAAAATAGTTCCACGCCTTCCTCATTGATTTGGAGAAGGCTTATGATAGTGTTCCACGGAAGGTAATGTAGTAGGTATTACGAAAAAAGGGATCCCACGATGGTCCCACAGCCAGGGTACGGACTACTTGGGAAATACTGGAGACTTCCCAGTGAAGGTTAGGGTACACCAAAGCTTCGGTACTAAGTCCATTCTGGTTATGGACGAGCTGCTGATTGAGTAGGAGAATAGGCCCCTCGGTGCATGGTATTCGCAGGCGATGCAGGAAACCATAGTGACTCCGGAGAACAAGTAGAGGGACCTAAACGATATTGGAGCAGTAATAGAAACGGGAGGACTATAAATAAACATGAAAAAACAGTATTTAGCTTTCAACTGGGAAGGGCTTGAAATAATGATGACGTACTCTCTGGGGCGAGCTGATGACAAAGGTGCAAAAGGTAAAATGCTTAGGATCAGTGTTACAGAGCAATGTGGAGATGGATTGGGATGTGACCCCCTAGAATCAATGGAGGAGAGTTGAAGGGGAGACAGCAGGCGGAGTCCTGTATGATAGGAGGGTCCCAATAAAGTCGACAGGGAAGTTTTACAGGACAGCGGTTAGGCCCGTTGTGCTATACGGATCAGTGTTGGGCAGTGAGGAAGAGCCACCTTTATAGAATGCAAGTAGCTGAGATGGGAATGCTGCGGTACATACCTGGGGTGTCGAGAGCTGATAGAATTAGGGACGACAAACGAGTATATTAGAGGCAGCTTGGGGGTGCGGGACATGTAATTAGAAGAGGGAAGGGGGAGCTCGTGAGGACCATTACGGGATTGCAGGTGATTGGAAGCACCCGGGGCAGAGGGAGACCAAAGCAGACGTGGGAGCCTGCTGTACGTAAGGAAATTGTAGGGTGAGGGGTGGCCTGGGACGTGCTGAAAGATAGGAGCAAGTGGAGGGGTAGAACTCGCAGACCAGACCATGCCACAGGTGAGAGAAGTGCATGACGATAATGATGACATTGAGGTGGTGGCATGACAGCCCTAAATTGACTTCGAACTAACTCATCCTACTCCTTTTCCTGAACCATTATATGGTGCTGACTTTTAACAGCTTTGGTTTCTAATTCATGCTGATAGTAGGTTATCTAGCAGCATATGAAGAACATGGAAATCAACAATATCTTATCCCACTACACATTAATCCAGAAACGGTGGAGCCATTCCCATATCAACTCATCACTGGCACCGGCACAAATACACAAACTCAAACTCACGTTATAATCACGGATGCTGAAAATACTGGAGCTAAGTTTTCAGATAACATAATTCGCAGGAGATTTGTCAGAAATGTACAACTAATGTCAGTTGCTATCAGAAAGAGAACTGCATTATCTTAAAAAGGACATTTGTCTTGCAGGTTTACTCAATCGTTTTTGTTCAGCTGCTCTTCACCTTGGGTGTGGTAGCACTATTCGTCTTTGAGTAAGTGGTCAAAATTAGCCTTAATCTCATCACAATCGACAGTCACAGTAGCACTTTAAAATAATTCCTTCTTTCTTTCTGATCAGGAAACATGTTAAGAAATACGTCCAGGAACACATCTTCTTCTATCTCGCTTCATAGTATGTCTGAAATGAGTACATACCGTAACAGATATTAGCAAACGGCCACGATGAACTTTAGTTGATGTTATTAATATGCGACCTTTGTTTCATTCCAGCCTGACGCTGTTAGTCGCCTCCATTATGATGGTACCCCGCTCTAATGTGCGGTGAGAAAAAAACTGCATAGTTTTCAATATCATCCTAACGGTTTAACTTCTTTTAATAATTTATCACTTAATGATTTCTCGCAGCCGACAATTTCCTGGAAATGTGTTTTGTTTAGTAATATTTGTGAGTATTTGCAAAGAAAAACAGCTTTAGCCTCCAGGACCAATTCCTTAAAAAGTATTTCAATGTCTTGGTCAGAGTCTAGGCATGACATATGTAGCAGCAGCGGTATCTAGCTTCCATAACACCAACACTGTGCTGATAGGTACTGGAATTTGTGCAGGCACAAGTCTTGGAATAACGTTATTTTCCATCTGTGCAAAGGTTAGTCACCTGCCTTTTATAGTAGGCCTACGCGGAGGAAATTGAGTTACTAAAAATGCGTTTCTCCTTGCAGTTTGATTTCAAGGGATGTTGTCCGTACTTTTTCGTTTTTTTCTGGGTGCTGTCTTTCTTTGGCATTGCCTCTATTTTCACGTATAGAGAAATCATGTTAACAATTTATTCAGGTTTGGGGGCTCTGTTAATGATGTGGGTAAGTTTCACAAATGAATTGAAAAAAACTAATTTGTTTGGAATGTGGGGAAATTACGAGTAATTAATGAATTTTCTTTATTTCCGACAGTTGTTGACCTACAATACTCAGATGATCATGCGGGGTAAAAGGCACAAATTATGCCCAGAAGAATACGTCGCAAGTGCTCTGCAGCTATATCTGGATATTATTTACATTTTTCTATATCTTATCACAATTATATTTTTATATTTGTGTTCAAATTGAGTCACAAGCACAAGTAAAAAAATTGTTATAAATAAAGAAAATGCTCTCTAAAGCAGGCATGTCAAACTCTGGGCATCCCGAGGGCCGCATCTGTAACATGTGCGTTGCCTGAGGGCCATGCAATCTAGGAATATGGTACCCCATTCCAACTAGCCGGGGGCAACTTTCCCCCTCTCGTTACGCCTGGGAACGGCGAATTGAGTTGGACACACCATTCTTGTCCGATCACTGAAGGTATGCAACGCAACCCCAGTCAATACTGACATGGGTGGTCGCTTTGGAAAACTGGGTACTGCTAATACCCAAAAATCGTCGCATTAGTGTAGTGTCTGTGCAGTCTCTGCATAAGAACTATACTGTGGACCTGTCTCTAATGACCTTGTAGTTGAAGGGCCCTAAACATAAACAAACAAACAACAAACTCGTTACGCCTCTGAATAACAGATTGCAAATGTATACTACATGATATCGATTGTAAGGGCCGTAACAAGGGCCACCACTTGGACACTCCTGCTCTTAAGTACTATCTAAAGTTTCTCTAATGGAACTCATCATCATCATTCCCTTATCCCTCCTGTGGCAGGGTCGGGTCTGCGGGTCCACTGAACATGCTCTGACTGCGGGCGCCCCAGCCAGGTGTCTGGAACCCGTAGAAAAGATAGGATTGGTTGTTTCTGGGGGGGATGCCGGCCTACCCTACTAGTTTCTGCAATGGAACTGGCCTTGGATAATACCTTAATGGTGGGATGATGATGTCCTTAAGGGGATGGGAATCTGCTATGGCTAATTTCTTCACCATTTTATTATTTTTGTGAGAAAAATGCCCAATATTTAGGATGTGATTCGTAAGTCTAATGCTCGTGGCAAGTTAATACGCAAAACGGTTTACGTTTCGCCCCTCGGACGTTTCGCCCCCGACATTTCGCCCCTGGGAAGTTAAATGGCCGGTAAACGACGTAAACGCAAACTTAAAACGTAAAATTTACGTTCCGGATCCCACGTAAAACGGGGTCCTAAGGCCTGCTTCAAACGGCAACCTATTCGATACGATATTTCTCGTACACGATTTGATCGAATACGAGACAGAGTTTCACATGGCGACTATTCAATTCGAGTTTTCACGTATAGAGGGACACTGCAGGGAAGCACAGATATTAAGTGAACTAACAGTCGTCATCACGAATGCACGCATTCAAGGGGTCCACTTATTGCAGGCCTGGGAGCGGCTTATTGCATTGGACACACCAGCTCTCATCTGATCACTGAAGTTAAGCAACGTATGCCCAGCTAGTACTAACATGAGTGGCCGTTTGGGAAAACTGGGTACTGCTAGTACCCAACAATTGTCGCATTAGGGTAGTGTCTGTGCCATCTCTGCATTAGAACTACGCAGTAAACGACGCTCTAATGACCTTTGTAGTTGAATGGCCCTAAAACAACAACAAGCAAACAATTACAGGGCAGTGGTTGAGCCAACTATGCTATATGGATCAGTGTTGGGCAGTGAGAAAGACTCAGGTCAACAGAATGCAGGTTGCTGAGATGCGACTGCTGCAGTACATGAGTGGGGTGTAGAGAGTAGATAGAATTAGGAATGAGTATAATAGAGGTAGCGTGGGGGTGGTGGACATCGCTGAAAAAGTGAGAGAATAGATTGCAGTGCTATGGGCACGTAATGCGAGGAGATGAGGAGCTCGTTAGGTCCATTTGAGGAATGCAAGTGGTTGGAGGCACACGGGGCGGGGGGAGACCAAAGCAGACGTGGGAGCAGGTTGTCCATAAGGATATAGCAGTGTAAGGGGTGGACGGGGAACTCGTGGGAGATAGATGGGAGTGGAGGGCTAGAACCCACAGACTCGACCCTGCCAAAGGCGGAATAAGGGGTTGATGATAAGGCAGGTGCACAAGCATCCCACATTTCAAAATCTGGAAAAATTTTTGCTTAAGTTTCTTTTCTGACGTAGTAAGGGGAAAAAGATTGGTCGTGTGAACAGCACAACAGCAAAATAAGTGCCACTGCTTCTCGTATTCGAGAATATCGTATTCGAGAATCTCGCATCTCAGTGACAAGTTCGGTCAGTATACGGGAAAACTTTTTTCTCGTATTCGAGATTTCCCCGCATGGCCTCCATCTGAACAATCCCATATGGTTTTAATTGTCACTTCTTTATTCGGGAAAAACTCGTATACGGGAAAAACATTGCCATGTGAACGAGGCCTAATAGCCATTCTCTTGTAGTTGAATGATTTGATTAACAATTTCATAATAGACTTGTGGGGTAGGCCGCCATCCCCCACAGACAAGCCGGCCAATATTTCTGATGGTTCCAGACGCCTGGCTGGGGTGCCCCCAGTTAGAGCAATCTTATCTAGAGAAGGGGCTACTCTTAGATTAGGGATGTGGAGTGTGGAGATCCTTATGGTAGTGTGTGAAGTGGATGGAGACCTGGTGGAAGATAGGCGGGAGTGGAGGGCTAGAACCCGCAGACCCTACCATGCCACAGACGGGATAAAGGTATGATGATGATGAATTGTCTAATTTGTTGAACTGGCATGTTATACTCCGGTGATAATATTTATCAAATTCTAGTACACTATCTAGTTTGACATGGTAGAGAAAAAGTAGTGCATATTGTAGAACTTAATTTTTTTCTGTCTTATTTTATTAAATATTTTTAAAGTCTTTGGATACAATTGGGGAGGTGGTTTAAAAATAGCGAGGACATGGGGAAAGCAATTATGAGAAAGTACAAATGGTGCCTACTCTAAATACTGTATTTAAATACTTCTGAAAAAACCATTTCCAGCTTACTGTATGCAGTGCCGGATTTACCAATAGGCTAATTAGGCTGAAGCCTAGATCCTCAACATTTAGCGGGCTTCAAATCTTAAGAAAAGGGGTTGAAAAGGGCCTCAAAATTGAAATAGCCTTGGGCCTCTCAATATCTAAATCCGGCACTGACTGTATGTCTAAGTTGCAAACATAAAATGTTAAATATGCCTTATGAGAAGTATTTGGATGTTTTGTACTACACATAAAAGATACCACAAATATTAAGCTTTCATCAGTCATTTCTGTAATAATTTTACCTTTCAGCTAAAACGATTCAATGAAGTCATAATTAAAGCATATTTATTGCTTGAGGAATGAAGAGAGGTCTTGGTCTTTACAGGTTTTTAACACTATAAACGTTATTCTGTGATGCCGAATATTATGAACTATTTACATAAATACGAAATTTTTAAACTAATTTATTTAATTTCTTGCGATACCTTTCTAAAAAATCTTCCCAGCTGAAGCAGTTTATCATTTTAGGCTTCAAAACCCCTTGTGCATTGACGTGCCCCTTATATGAAGTTACCGTATATGTGCATGTCATTTGCAGAATATTTAGGTAAACTTAGCGACTCCAGCGACCAAGCACTGAGAGGCCTAAACGATATTAAAGCAGCAATAGAAAAGGGGTGCCTAATATGAAGAAGACAGAATATTTAGCTTTGAAACAATTAGGAAGGACAGGAAAATAATGCTCATGTACCTTCAACTACAAGGTCATTAGAGCCCTGTCTTCTGAATAGTTCTAATGCAGGAACTGCACAGACACTACAATAATGCGACGACTTTTGGGCATTAGCAGTACCCAGTTTTCCCAAGCGGTCACCCATGTCAGTACTTACTGGGTTTGCGTTGCTTAACTTCAGTGATAAGACGAGACCTTGTGTGTCCAACGCAATACAGCGGTTCCGGGGCCTACGCCTCGGGCGGCTGAAACGCACTCTACGCCACTGAGTGCCCGACTTAGATATTGAGAAGCTCTATGCTATTTCATTTCCAACCACGGGCCCATCCACTACACCTTTTGTTGTTGTTTGTTGGTGTTTTAGGGCCTTTCAACTACAAGGTCATTAGAGCCCCATCCACCACACACATTAACATATTCATTGTCACGGAAATGAGCTGCGTTCCCCTTATCTGTGCTAGATCCCCAACAGGTGTTTGGAACTCGCAGGAATATTGGACTGGTCGTCGTTGGGAGTTTGCCAGCTTACTCAGACGAAGCCATAAGCAAGATTACGTACGCTCCAGCTTTCGAAACGGTGCCGGTCTCTGCCCTAGAACAGTTTGGAGAACACTGTTTCCCTTGCGTTGCTTAACTTCAGTGATCAGACGAGAACTGGTGTGTCCAACGTCCTGGGCGAGCTTGTGGCAAAGGTGCAAGAGGTAAAGTACTTAGGATTCGAAAGCAACGGGGAGATTGATTCTATGGGTACACTGGCGTAGGCAAAATTTTTTGAACGTCGAGGATATGACTGTCCATAGGGTGTATAGCGCTTCGCTATAAACGAAGAGGGGAGGAGGAGCTCGTTAAGTCCATTACAGGGATGCAAGTGGTTGGCAGCACCCGGGACAGGGGGAGACCAAAGCAGACGTGGAGCACGTTGTCCGTAAGGACATGGACGTGTGTAGAGAGGACGGGGACCTGAATTGAGATAAGCGAGAGTGGAAGGTTAGAACCTGCAGACCCTGTCCCGGCCTCAGGCGGGATAAGGTATGATGATGATGCTTACTATGATATAATTGTTGTGTTGTCCTTTGCATCCTTCAAAAAATGTGGACACTAGGTATTATTTCTTATGATAAGTTGCGGCTTTATTCAGTGCTTTTCCTTGTTGTTATCACCTGAAGAGTACCAATAGTAAAATATCAGTTAGAAATTTGACTCTGACTCTTTGAAACCCATCGAAGACCTCTTTAAATTGCAGATATTTGATTAATAAAAATATTACATTGCAAACATTTACAACGACGAAAGCATAAGGATTAATATAAAAGTGTAAGTAAAACTAAGACTTTTTAAGTATTGTTAAGTTTTTTTTTAAGTATTTTAAGTATTGTTTATCCATTTTTTGTCACATGTTGTCCCTCTAAGCGCATCACCCCTGATCATATCCGAACTTTATGGTCGTACTGGACTGTATAGGCCCTTGCACCAGCTTTAGAGATATGACCCTATAAAGATAAATAGCATCTTCCCTTTTGTGGCTAAGTTTTAGATAAGGACTCATAAAATTTCTGACTTTTGAAATGCATTAAATGAGATCGCGGATATCGAGATAAATTGAAAGTATCTATAAGATATAGGGGCACAAATTCCAATTATTTAATATTTTGGATCAAGTGTGCCTTAGCATGTGTTGTAGTGGAAAGGCACAAAGATGACCCTTGTTCATTTGTAGTTACCTAACTTATTATTGGTCGCCAGTCATTTAAATAATTGAAAAAAAAAGGCAAAATCATTTCTCGTCGCTATGCAAGAGCCTCTTGAGCAGGGGTAAATCTAGGAGGGGATCCGGAACGTTCGCCCCCGACATTTCGCCCCTGTGATGGCAAATGGTCGTTTTTTGTTATTCTGTTTTAGGTAAGGTAAAAATCAAGGGACAGTGCCAAATGACCCTTGAGTCAATGCCAGCCCTTGATTTTTACCTTATTTTCGCCGGATTTTTTTTTTGTTATTCTGTTTTACCTAGAAAAACAGCATTGTTCGTTCCGAACATTTTCTGAGTGTTTCAAGGAATAAGTAGAAATTCAGCAATTTCGGCAAGAATTCTACGCATTTTGGAGGACACCAACGATAGAAATTTAATAGACTTTCTGAAAGGCATAGCCTACAATTTCGAATTTTAGTTTATGTTTGCATTTTTTTTTGTGACAGTCTTGCTTATTGTTTCTGTTTTTTTTATTTTATTAAAATTATTACTGCAGTAAACAGAGTAACAAAAAACCGGCCATTTACCCTCCCAGGGGATAAACATCCGAGGGGCGAAAAGTACTCAGGGGCGAAATTTCCGTAAACCATTTAGGAGTTTCGGGTCCTAGGACTTATTGAATTCCAATAATGTGAAATTGATGAAAAATTATTATTACATTAATATCAGCTACTTTTACTATACGATAAGTACTCATTGTTGATGAACAATATTAAAAATTTATGATAATAATTCAATTTTTGTGGGCCCAGGGTTTAAGCCCTATTAGTTCCAAAGAAGATCCGCCCCTGCTCATATTACAGTAGCAGCCATCAAGTTTATAAACCCTATTACACAGTAACTCTCTAATCCAGCTGATTTTAAATATTTAATATGAAAGTCCATGTTTAGTTCAGCCATACTGATATTTAACTTTTCCATGATAACGATATATTTCCTGGGAGCTTAATCTCCTGGATTTTGTTGTTGTTTGTTGGTGTTTAAGGTCCCGTCAACTACAAGGTCATTAGAGACCCGTCCACTGCATAGTTCTAATGCATATACTGCACAGACACTACACTAATGCGACGATTATTGGGTATTAGCAGTACCCAGCTTTCCCGAGCGACCACCCATGTCAGTACTAATGGGCTTGCGTTGCTTAACTTCAGTGATCAGACGAGAACTGGTGTGTCCAACGCAACTCGCCGCTCCCTTAATCTCCTGGAGATTAGTGGCCCATGGACGATGAAATTAGGAGCTATCTAAATTCTAACTATACCCATCATCATCATCATCATCTCACCCTTCTCCCGCCTGAGGCAGGGTCGGGTCTGCGGGTTCTAATCCTCCACTCCCGCCTATCTCCAACCAAATCCCCTCCCACCCCACACACCTCCATGTCCCTCTGCACAACCTGCTCCCACGTCCGTTTTGGTCTTCCCCTACCTCTCGTGCCCCCAACTACCTGCAGTCCCACAATGGACCTAGTAAGCTCCTCCTCATCACATGCCCATACCCCTCAACCTACTCTCATCTTTTCCGCAATATCTCCCACCCCCAAGCTAACTCTAACGTAATCATTTCTAATTCTGTCGGATCTTGACACCCCACACATGTAGCGCAGCATTCGCATCTCAGCCACTTGCATTTGCTTTTCATGGTTCTTCCTAACTGCCCAGCACTCTGAGCCATACAGCATAGCAGGCCTAACAACGGTTCTGTACACCTTACCCTTCAACTTTACTGGGACCCGGCGGTTGCACAGGACCCCACTTGCCTGCCTCCACTTCAGCCATCCGGCATTAATTCTATGGGTCACATCAGAATCTATTTCCCCATTGCTCTGGAAGACTGATCCTAAATATCGAAATTCTTGCACTGCTATACCCAAAAGAATAATTTCAGAAATATTCTGGCTCGATGGCTATTTGTAGAAAACTACAGATCAGGCATGTTCTCTCTGCAGCCCTGGACACCAAGCAATGCAGTACCACAAGACCTTTAACTCTGAAAATCATTATATGAAATCTGACTGCACAACGATCGATTACAGCCGGCACGTTTCGAAAGCTGGAGCGTACGAAATCTTGCTTATGGCCTCATCTGAGTAAGCTTAGCAAATTCCCACCTACGACCAGTCCAATATTCCTGCGAGTTCCAAACACCTGTTGGGAATGTTGCACTGATAAGGGGAACGCAGCTCATTTCCGTGACATTGAATACCGTATTTATTCCAATAACAGCCGCCCTCTATTAAGCGCAGCACAATCAGGGCCAAACAAAGAAATAAACGCCGCAGCGTTTTTTCGCTAGTGGTAAAATATTTTTGGAAGAAACAGTGGGAGTAAGCCGGCATACCCTCACATACATCACCATCATACCCTTATCCCGCCTGTGGCAGGTTCGGGTCTGCGAATTTTAACCCTCCACTCCCGTCTATCTTCCACCAGGTCTTCATCCCTCACACACTGCCAATACCTTTACAGACAACCAGCTCCCACGTCTGCTTTGGTCTCCCCCTACCCCGGGTGCTTCCGACCACCTGCATTCCTGAAATGGACCTAACGAGCTCCTCTCCTCTTCTCATTATGTCCATACCACCTCAACCTATTCGCTCTCATTTTTTCGGCGATGACCACCACCCAAAGGCTACCTCGAATATACTCATTCCTAATTCTATCAGCTCTCGACACGTCACTCACGTACCGCATTACCGCAGCATTGGCATCTTGCATTCTATTGACATGGCTCTTCTTCACTGCCCTACCCTCTGATTCATATATAGCAGTGCTCCGCAACCGGTGTGCCTTGAGCCGATACAGGTGTGTCACAGTCAAATATGATAATTTTCTAACTAAATAACGTTTCAATAGATTCGATACATCAAACACAATAACGAGGATACTTGCAATGAAGTATTCGCGTTTTAGCCTTCTAAAATTTATTGTAAAATTGGTTTATTAAATTAATATCTATATATCAGTGGCATAGCTGGAGATGATGTTGCTCTGGATGGTGAAAAATTTGAAGCCTTAAAGCTGAAAAATAAATTGGAGTTCATGTTGTCCAGGGTGGTGAAAAATTTGGTGCTCCAAAGCTGAAATTTTTTTTGCACCTCCTCAAGGAACAAAAAAAAAAAACTGCCATAGTTTGGTCGCCCCTGAATAGCTGCGCTCGGAGTGGGACGCCACCCCACCCTAGCTGTGCCATTGCTATATATTTTAGCTTTTGATGTGCCACGGAATTCTAGGAAGAACATCGGTGTGCCATAGGTGTGAAAAGGTTGCGGAGCACTGATATATAGCATAGTTGTCCTAACCACTGCCCTGTAGAACTTCCCTTTTAACTTGATGGAGACCCTCCTATCACACATGACTCTGCTTGCCTGTCTCCACTTCACCCATCCCCCATTGATTCTATGGATCGCATCAGACAGCCTTAGCCAATATTCCTGCCGGTTTCCAGACGCCTGGCTGGGTGACCCCAGTCAGAGGACGTTCAGTGGACCTGCAGACCCGACCTTGCCACAAGCGGGATAAGAGTATGATGATGATGACTGCCAATATCGTCGACAAAAAGCTCACAAATTATATAAACGCCGCCCTCTAATAAGCGCCGCACCAAAAACGTCACGAAATAAATAAACGGCGCGGTGTTTATTGGAATAAATACGGTATGTTAATGTGTGTAGTGGATGGTCCCAGGGTTAGAAATGGAGGGTCAGAACTCCTATCTACTTTTCTACCCTATCTTACAGAACCTATCCAAAATACTGTCCATGATGCCAATGTCATTGACTGTAGCGCATGGTGTTACATACTATCCCAATTTTTGCTCATTAGCTCTTTAAAAAATAATTAGAAATGGATAACAAGCAGTTAATCCCGGACGATGAGACTTCTAACAACCCTAATTATCCGTCACCACCACCTTATGAAAGAGATGAGTGCCCTCCGTCACCACCGCCATATGTAAGAGATGAGTGCGATCCGCCACCAACTGTTTTGCAGGTCTACAATGTGATTGAGCCAGGTAAGTACTGTGGACTTTATAATTGGGTGGTGGTATGGTAGCCCTAAATTGGTTTTGAAATTCTTAGAATTAAGCAAGAATTTACCCATCCTAACAATGGTTCCTAATTAATGCTGATCGTAGGGTACCCCGCATTTCTGCAACAACAAAATCCACAATATCCTATCCAAATATATGCTAATACTCAGATGGTGGAGTCATTCGGAAATGAACATATCATTAACATAAACCCAAATACACAACCTCAAAATAATACCGACACTCCTGTAGATGATGCACATTTTGGAGCTACGTTTTCGGAAAAGAAAATTCGCCAGAATTTTGTCAGAAAGGTATGATTATAATTGAAATGTAATGTCAACCCGTTATCAGAATGAGAACTGGATTAACAAGGATATCTGTCTTGCAGGTTTACTCAATTCTTTTTCTTCAATTGCTCTTTACCTTTAGTGTTGTAGCACTATTCGTCTTTGAGTAAGTGGTCATAATATGCCTTAATCTCATCACACTCGATAGCAGCACTTTAAAATAATCACTTCTTTTTCTGACCAGGGAACATGTCAAGGAATTCGTCCAGAACCACATCGGCATCTATTTGATTTCATAGTACGTGTTAAATCAGTATGTCCCAAAGTCGTCCGCGGCAAATTAAAATTATTTTGGGGGTGCGTGGCCAACGTCAGGGGATTCGTGAAACGTTTGATAAAAAGTAAAGCTAATATAGCACAAGTCTGGTAGCCCCAGCAATTGTGGGTTCATGGTCAGGTTATAGTTAGGAGAAGGGATAGGTGGGCATAATAAGTTTGATTGATTTGTTGGTGTTTTAGCACCCTTCAACTACAAAGGTCATCAGAGCCCCGTCCACTGCATAGTTCCAGTGCGGCGTCTGTACAGACACTATGCTGTTACGACGATTTGTGGGTACTAGGGGGTATCCAGTGTTCCCCAGCTGCCACCCATGGCAGTGCTAACTGGGATTGCGTTGCTTAACTTCAGTGACCAGACGAGAACTGGTGTACCCAACACAATCAGCCATCCATAATAAATTTGAGAATCCCTGTTTTAAATGATTACAGTGTACCTTAGTTGATGGTATTAACATGCGATCTTTGATTTATTCTAGCCTGATATTTTTGATTACCTACTTTATACTGCTATTGTGTCCTGCTGCTAGGTGAGAAAAAAATTGCACATTTTTCGTTATCCTAACAGTTTAACCCTTTTTATCATTTATCACTTTTATGATTTCTCACAGACAGCAATATCCTAGAAATGTGATTTGTTTAGCAATATTTGTGAGTATTTACAAAGATTAACAACTTTAGCCTCGAGTATCAATCCCTTAAAAAATATTTCAATTCATTGGTCAGACTCTAGCCATGACATATTTAGTAGCAACAATTTCCAGCTTTCATGACACCAGCATTGTGCTGATAGCTACTGGAATTTGTGCAGGCACAACTCTTGGAATAACGTTATTTTCCATGTGGACCAAGGTTAGTCACCTGTATTTTACAGTACACAGAGGAACTGCAGTTACTAAAAATGTGTTTTTCATTGCAGTATGATTTCACGGGATGTGGCCCATACCTTTGCGTTGCCTGCTGGATACTGTTTTTCTTTGGCATTGCCTGCATAGCCACTTATGGAGATACCACAACAGTTTATTCAACTTTGGGGGCTCTATTAATGATGATGGTAAGTTCTACGAATTACATAAAACACTAATTTGTTTGGGAGTGGGGAAAACTAATTCACTATTTCTCTTTATTTTCGATAGTTCTTGATCTACGATACACAAATGATCATGGGAGGTAAACGGTACCAATTAAGTTCAGAGGAATACGTCGCAGGGGCTTTGCAACTATATGTGGATATTGTTAATATGTTTATCATGCTGTTAAGATGTGGGGGAGGATGTTTAAATTGAGTCACGAGCACAAACAAAAAAATTTCACTGATGTAGCGTTTTTAAATTTTCTTTAATGGAACTGTCCTTGGATAATATTTTAATCATGGAAGGACAAACATGTCCTTAAAGGGATTGAGTTTCTACTCATGACAAATTTGTACACCACTTTTTTTAACTTTTGTGATAAAAACTACCAAATATTTAGGTATGTGAGAATTGCTTATGTCTAGTGCCTGTGGCCCTAATAGTCATTCTGTTGTATTTGAATGAGTTGACTAACAATTTCATAATAGAATCGTTTAACTTGTTGAACTGGGATGTTACACTCCACTGATAACATTTCTGACATTCTAGCATCTAGTTTGAATATGGTAGAGAAAAAGTTGAACATCTTGTCAATAATTTTTTATATATGAGAAACAGCAAATAATTGCTTATTCTAATTGAATACACTGCAAGCAGCCCTGATAGGCCAAATTGGCAGTTGAGAGAATGACTCTCATTCCTAATTTATAACCCATTGAACCCCCAAGGAACCTGAAGCATAACATCTATTCTGCCAAACATTGCCTACCTGCTATAATGGCACCTTCTTACAGAAACTTCCTCACATTATCCTCACTGAGAGAATTCCATTGCCGAATGACCCTTGGAACAAAAGACCAGTAATACGAGTCTGTTTGAACCCCGATCTCCTTCAGTTTGAAAGGATGATCCTTTCTCCCCAAATAGTCATCCACGTCTAATTGGCATAAGGACATCAAACCAACGACACAAACAGTCTTCCAAGAATAAGTTATAATCACGCTCAACTCTTGTATTTTGAAAAATTCATAAACACGAACCTCTTATCATGGCAGGTGAATATCATTGTGTTGCATGCCGAATGCCAAAGTTTAAAAGATGAATGCTTGATTCTACTCTACACAAATATTTGATTCAAACACAAGTTTGGAATGCAGTTACTTTTTAATGTATTTTATAAATATGTACAGTAAATTGCCACCATTAGTCCCACCTTTCACTTTTTAGTGTAAATTTGCCTCGTTAATATTGCCTTACATACTACTGCCATTAAAATATTTCCCCTTTCTTAGCAAAGAAGGTCTAAAAAATTCGTAAGTATTTATTGTTCCAGTCCTTTCCCCGCTGTTTCCGATAAGTTACGAACTTCTGTATGGACAATTTTTGGCTATTTACCCACTTGGTGGCAAGTAAGTCACGTATTCTGTTCCTCGACGTTCTGATAAACTTAAATTAATACAGTAATTTCTGTTCATCATGTAAGGTTTTGAAGTGTATGCAAAAATTCATAAAGATGGAAACAAGAAATGTCTCAAAAGACAGGAGAGTTCCCTAGATAAGAAATCAGAGGTGATTAGAATGGTTGTAAAGGTCTGTAGCTAAAGGACAGGAGGCAGTCGATAGCTACAAATCGCAAACTGTGACCCCTATCACAGTGTGAACAATTATGACGAGAGCAATGTTCCGAAAAACTAGTCATATCTGCAATTACAATACCAACATGCTGTACCATTTACGCTTTCTCCTTTATTCATCTTCAGATCTCTTTTAAATTCCGTGCATGGAAGAGAAAAGCTATCAATTTCAACGTGGATACTATAAGCTCAAGACAACCATTTTGATAATTATTCTATTACACCTTCTTGTAAAAGAAAACTTGATACGTGCCTTATATAATGTCCACTGCTAGTTTTAGAGACAAAAACTTCATCAATAAGTTAGGCGACATCAGTGCACTAAAATGTTGTCCTGAACCATATTTGAGATACATAGGTAATATTGTAAGTCCTTATTTAGAAATCCTAGTAAAAGAATAAGAAAATTTCATATGCAAACCATCAAAAACATTTGAAGAAAATTCATTCCCACGCATTTCAGTTGCCCTTTAACTCACATACCAGAAAAAGGGCGATTTCCTTTAGTAACTGTAAGAGGATGCTCTGCACTTAGTTGAATGTTGGTTTGCACGACATAGGAATCTTGGCTCGATTTCAGAAGTACTTTCCACTCGCTAAGAAAAACTCTACAGGATTGTGAATTAATAATGATAAAGAAATTCCCATTTTATTGAAGATAGACGGTTATTTAAAATAGCAACTAACCTATCTGGGTTTTCAAGCACTGATTGTCTGTCTATTTGAAATGAAAATGATTGAGAACCAGTTTCAAATGTAGTAGACGTCATACACGTTAAGGCCGACCTGAACGGGTGAGTGATATCTTCAAACGGTAAGACTTTTAAAATTCAAATGCTGTACACTGCAGTGGTCTTCAAACTTTGTCGCCTCACGGAACCTTTAGAACTATAAGGTTTTTGTAGGGAATCCAATTCCACCCTTAGAAAAGTATATCTCGCCGCTGTGAACGAATCACACAGGGATGTACTGCAGAACCTCGTTTGAAGACCACTACTGTCTAGAACTATAATTATTACCGAGCAAACTTGCTAAGAAGGTTTTCTGGCGGATCGATGGACGCCTTGCAAAGTGCAATCAATTCAGTAACGCAGTGCAATTTTAAAAGTGACAAAAATGATTCATTCCAATCAACTGTAGAAATACTGTTGATCAGCGGGTTAAGATTATCTTTTGTCACTAATCCAGAACCTTGAATACAAAAATGTCGTAAGAACATTGTAAAAGTAACAACAAAACAGGATGAAGGGAAAAGCTACAAACTTAAGAAAATGGAGACATAATCTTGTTTAAGCTTCTCCATTCCAATTTCTGCTAACAAATGCAGGGGATTGATTATATCGAAGTCTGGAATATCAGTTTTTCTTCTGTGGACATCAGTCAGTATTTTACCTAGACTAGTAGCGTTGCGACTAAAAATCTAAATAAAATAATAGAGTGAACAAAATTGTAGGAAGTCCTATTCTGACAGAATTCACAATGACATTAAATCTCACCACAGGTTTTATTTCGCCACCTTGAATTGCCTGTAAAACCATTTGCAAGCATTTGCATAGTTCTTCATGTGACTTACAATCTTCAAATTCAAAAAATAAATAAATCACAAAACTAACAACATTAAAACTATGGGATACATACCCATAAACACCATACCTTTTAATACTGTCCATAATTTGTCAGTGAAATCAAGATTGTCTCTTCCCTTGGCTATTAATTTATGCAAAAGTTCTGCTTCGGAATTCTTTTTTGGTTCATTAGTAGTACTCTTCCTGTTGTCTATTTTCACACCTAATTGTTAAATCTGTCTTTAACATAAATTTTACTGATCGAAATATTAAAATAACGACAGGTCGCGCTTTTAAAACGGAATACTCTCCATACTCTCTAGTAAATTTTCAACATCTGACAACAGTGTGAGATTTGTGTGTGGGGTGGTCCAAACATTAGCCTTAGAATTAATGCCTTGCACAAGACTCTAAAAATACCAAAATTACCAATTATTAGTAATGGACTTACTTCATCATCCTGTGGAAGAATGAAATGACTTTTTAAAAGACGTACTTCCAATATTTTAAGCTCTTTCCATTTGGGGTAGGCAATACTCTGGATATCACCAAATATAACAGAGAAATGCTACGAAATAAAATTTTCCAAATTACAGTGCACATTTTCATTTCGAAGTCTAACATATAGCTGGTTTCATTCAATTAGCTGAAACGCAGTTAATCAAAATTTCACATCTAAAGATATAAGGTCTCAGTTATAAATCTTATAACCCTATATCCTATTTGCATTTTGTCGCGATAATGCAAGGTGAGGTAAGCACAACTGGTAGTCAACAACACAGTCAGGAATTTAATATTTTACACCTACCACATAGCAAGATGCATCTTCATTTGGAGTCTCCAACAAATGATTGACATTCCTCCACGAGCATTCCAAAACAACCCTACTTTCTACATCTTTTTCTGACTTGTGATTAGCGTTGTCTAAAATTTCGTAAACAGCTCTTGCGCCGCTTTCAATCTATAGTGGCACCAATTCAAGAATACACTTCTAGTTGTTTTAAACACTTGAAGTACGCATTTATTACCATATTGTGAGACAATCCCCATAAATGATTTTTCTTTAGTTGATCAAGACTTGGTAGACTGCTAGGAGGATACATCACATCTAAGATCAAATCTAAGCTATTTTAATTGTAACCAGGCATACATCGTGTTAGAACATAGATGAACTTGCTACCTTTGCAATTAATCTTGAACCACCTCAAGGAACTTTGATATTTGTGCAGTCCCATTGCTACAGTGCATTCATCATCTAATCCATCGCAAATAACAGCAAAGGGAGCCATAAAGCACACATTGTCGTTCATATCTTGAGAATGTTTTAAGATTTTTCGGAAAACATTCATCACTTCACTATGATAATCAAGTAAACACGCTAAATATTAATGAATTACTGGTACCTATAACAGCAAGAATATTTACCTTGCTTGCCTTTTAGATAACGGCAGATACTTATCATTTAATCGACGTGATCCAATTATTTTATCACCTGTCACTGTCCGGTCAAAAATTGAATCATTTGGATCAAATGGACATTCTAAAGGGCAACCTGTGACATTCAATGTATCTTCCAACTGTCCATTATGCTGTACCTCCAGTAACACGGGTGTATCTTTACAAACCTAAAACGTAAATCTGAAAAATTAGTCTTTGGCATATGAAGCAAAACATTTAATTCATTGCCAATGACATTTATTACCGCATTACTGCAATTCGAAGCAGAAACCAAAATGAATGTCTCATCTTTCATGTTCAACATATTTTGAAGAAAGTACAAATCGCTGACAACTTGAAGTGAATAAGACTGAAAAGTTTTCATACATATCTTGTTAACGTAGCATGAAAACAAAACTAAAAATTACTTAAATATATATCTCACGTCGTAATTAAAGCACTGGGTACGCCCTTTATCCATCGAAAATTCGCTGTATAATCTGTATCGGTGCGAAAACATTCAGACGTTAGCCAGCCATTGAGAACAATGAAATTGTCAAAAGTTAACAAAATATGTATTTACCGCGTAATTATGTCGCAAAGATGAAGAATATGTTCTGTTGAATACATGGCTTATATAAAAATTGGAAGAAACACCGCACAATAGTTCTTCTTGATACGAAAACGACGAAAAACGATCAAAATCTAGACAGCGAACAGACAAACAAAATTCGCGCGCAAATGCACAGCTTCTCTTCGCCGTGACGTCATGAGCATGTTGTTTGGATAAATCCTCTTGTCTAGGGTGTGGTTTATCCTCTGCTCTCCATCTCTTTCTTTTGATACGTTCTAGTTTTATTCAGGCGTTTTAGTTTTTGTTTCCTCATAAAATGCACCAATAGTGAAGTACATAAAAGAAATATGACGCCAACTCTTTCAACTACACCGAAGACCTCTTTAAATTCCATAGAATAGCAGGAGAGGCCGACTCCATATTTCCTTGATAGAAATATTGCGTTCGATTATTCTGCGACGAGAAAAAACATAAGGATTACTATAAAGAGTAAGTAAATCTTAAATCTCTATGATGATTGAATCTTTAATAACGACACTATGTATTTTTTTATAGTTGACTTCATTTGCTTAAATCTAATACTGCACTATTAATTAGTGCCTAAATATTCTAATCACGCGTTCCATGGAATACAAAATACATTAGTAATTATAAAAATGGAATGCTGTTTTCTGTGGAGGTATTTTAGCATGATGACAATTGATGAGAAATGATAGACATAACCTTGTGTCAATAAGATCTATCAGTAAATAATGTTACCGTCGTTGTCGTGTTCTGTTTGAAAAATGAGATTACCCGAACTGCTGTTATTCGTATATGAAAAAGTTACCATTGCCATTAGAATAGTAATTTGCAGGCTACGTAAATTGGTGTCAACGTGAATTCTCTAAGAAATAGTGGTTAATTAGGGGGTTGGTAGCCAGTCATATAATTAAATAACAAAATAAAGTGATGCAGAATAATATGCATTGACCTTCTGATGTAAAATGACGCATCGGACTCTAGAACTTCTTATACTGCAGCAGCTGTCATGTGATTCGGGCCGGGGAGAAGCCAAACATTCTACTTATTCTACTTTAACAATTAAGAAAATAAACACATTTATTCAAAATTGTCAAAGAAACTACTAGGCAAAATTTAGTAAAATTTGGTATGGAGACAGAGTAATATGCAGCAGTAATTTATGCCCTACAACAAGGAAAATACGATTGCAAAATCGTAACTCAATTAAGAGCAGGGGTGTCCAAAACTGACATTGTAAGCTCGTGCCAAAAATGAGGCTAATTGGGGGTATGGTCACTTCTAAAAGACACACATGTTGTATAGCGAGTCATCATACTGTTTATGGGACAGTTAATGAGTCCCAGAGGCAACTGAACCCACTCCTGCATCGAAGTAGACCTTAGCGCTAAAATGGTTCTGGAAGATGGTTTGCTGCTAATTGCAGTTGCCCTCCCAAGTGCATCCCAGACATACCTGGGAGCGGCGAATTGCGTTGGACACATTAGTGCAATGTCTGTGCAGTCTCTGCATAAGAACTATGCTGTGCACGGGGCTGTAATGACCTTGTAGTTGAAGGACCCTAAAACACCAACAAACAAACCAGACGTAGCTACCTAATAGGGTTCAGCTCTGGAAACCTGGCCTGCTGATCAATCTGCTGAACGCCCTCACTTTGAAGATATTTGTCCACCACTTGGGTCCTTTGTGGACGAACACTGTTATCCAGAAAAAGGAACTGAGAGCCAGCTATACCCCAGAAAAGTCGCACATACAGTAAGTCTCTAAGATCTGTTCTTTATACCTGCGAGCAGTCAGGGAGCCTGTGTCGAACACTTGGAGTGGTCATCCATGACATCTCTACTACCATAATGGTCCTTTCTCTAATGTTGGAGGGGTGATACCGGGCCCCAAGTTCTCTCCAGATCAAGTGTCGTCTAGATCGGGGGCGTCAAACACATTTCAACCGCGGGCCTCTTTCCGACGAGTAAAATTCACTCGGGTTGCACGATGTGTATTTACAGTATATTGTTGGTCATCCCATTTCTCAGATTCATTGAATATTTATGTAAGGAAATATCGAACTAATAATAATAAAAAAAACTTTTACGTGAATAAGAAATATCTACTAATAAATAATCAAAAGGAAAATTTCAGCAGTGATAATGAACTTAGATATAATTATAATTGAGTGATTAGCATACTTTGTCAGAAACTTGCAACCGTTTGCCTCCAACGAAAACCTTACAAGATTTTTTAACTTTCTCTGCTTTCCTTTAACAGTCGTGACGGACCACAAAAGTACACATCTTGGGCCTGTGTGATACCTCAAAGTGTCCAGTCATGTTTTCTATGCGTTATCTGACATATTATGGTGGGATAAAGGTACAAAGTTCAACTGCCACGTCATCTTAACAAACACTGAAATTGCTTGGGATGTTATTTGGTTGCGCCACAAATCCCTAACTTGCAATTAAGTACATGGTAAAAGACCTGGACCTAACACCTCGGGTCTAGATTCTCTGGCTAGGCTGAATCCTGACCCACTATCGCCATTATGATGGTGACCCACTATCGCCATTATGATGGTGGAGGTGCTACGATGTGGATGGGCATTTGACTGCACACCACTCCTCACGTGCATCACGGTCCAAATAGTGGATGAATATCTTCAAAGTGAGGACATTCAGCAGATTGAATGGCCAGCAAGATCTCCGGACCTGAATCGAATTGAACATGTCGGGAATGCACTTGGGAGGGCAATTGCAATTCGCTAACTACCTCCCAGAACCATCCAGGAGCTAAGAACTGCTTTGGTGTAGGAGTGTGGGGAGCTGCTTCAGGGACTCATCAATTGTCTCATAAACAGTATGATGACTCACTGTGCAACCTGTCTGTTAGACATCCACAGCCTCTTTTAGCCACATTTTTGGCACCCCCTTGCAGTGATGTAGGCAATACACGACGGTATTTTGCCTAGTGCTTTCGTAATTGCCCTCTGACCCGCCTCGGTAATGTAGTAGGTAGCACGCTCGGTAACTGCGTCAGTAGTTCTAGGTTCGATACTGGACCAAGGTGGTTGGCTTCCTTCGGGTGAGAGAGAGGCCCCGAGTGAGCCTTCTTTTGGATGAGAAGTAAGACCGAGATCCAGTATGAAAGAACCCTCTCTACTATGGAACGGGCAGATGAGGCAAAATTTCCAGGTGTAGGAGCTCGCACCGTAGTGTTGGTGAAATGCCCCAAATGAACATAGACCGGCGATAAATAAGCAGTCGGCATCCGGCTGTGGATAAGCAATGTCCAATATATCGCTCTTGTGTCCATTCAGAGGGACAAGATGAGTACCCGACCCTGCCATAGGCGGGAGAAAGGGTTAGGAGCTGCTTTTTTTCGTAATTGCCCTCTGTTATGTACAGCGTAGTCTGAAAACCCAAATGATTATGCAATTTTCGTGAATAAATATCACGTTGTAAAGTCATTTAATTACAGTTTGGCCAATTGATACTCAAGAACAGTGCCAAAAAGTTCCCTAATACGTTCATCCCATTAGAAATTTCTGCATGGCGTAGCTGCAACACTAACATGTCATAAATCAGAGCTTTATTTTTTCCCTTCCAATTAAAACCAGGTTCAACCTGAGTCTCGTGACTATTATTAACGATGGCTGACCCCTTCCTTTGAGCCTTTTAATGCCACTTATCTCCCTTCCATAAATAACATTGTCATCTTTCTTTGGTCTAGATTCAATTCCTCGAATTTCAGTTGTCTTTTAAAAGGGAAAATCAAGGCGAATGAACTGTATTACAATGCTTGGAGAATTTTACCCTCGTGATAAGATTTCTGAAGTTTTCGCTACTAAAGATTTAGTATTAATTTGTCATATAAGAAATGTCAAAGATGTCTACTTCCTCCTGCTCTCACTTATCAGGACTCTTCCTCCAATTGGTCAAAAGGTTTGCAGAGCAAACGCCAGATGTCATCCATGAAAACAGAATGAAACTGCGTCAGCAACTGAATCCCAAATGTTGCAATTTAGCACCCTTTGATGACTAAGAAGTAATGTGCTTACTCTCTTTAGTGGCCACGCCCCCTCCCAAATCTTTTCAAAACATTGAAGCATGTAATTGAGAGTCACAGCTTGTGTGTGTGTCTCTCTCTCTTCCTCCCCCATTCACTCATTGGAAATATCTTCACAGTTGTAACAGATTGACGATAATTTAAGCGAATTGTGGGTGCTGCTTAACTGGTACAAGGTCACGTACACGTTATTAATATTGCAATAGACAGATACAATTTCATTAATTCCAAATTTTAATTAGGGTTTAGTTGGTTGATGGAACTGTCCATGATACTGATCGTTTAGTCCAGTGGGTTTTATATCATCTCATTTTTTGTTCAACAGCTGTTTAAAAATAATTAGAAATGGATAACAAGCTGTACAGTGCCGACAATAATCCTCCATACAATCCAGATTATCCACCACCACCGCCTTACTCTAAGGATAATTACGCTCCGCCACCGTCTTCATTTCAGGACTATGGTGGGATGCAACCAGGTAAGTACTGTGTATTTTAAAAATCTCAAATCTCAACTAGGATTTACTCATTCTGTTGATCCGCTTTCTCCTGAACCTGTACGTGGTGTTGTTTCTAATTGAAAATGTCAAATTGAAGATTGTTCCTAATTCATGCTGATCGCAGGGTACCCAGTGAATCCGAATCAGCACCTATTTCAACAACAGCCACCGCCACCGCCGCCAGTTGCTTATTATCCTTCCCAACCTAACGTTAATCCTCAGGCTCCATATTATCCACCAATGGCGCAACCAGTCGGGTATCAGCCCGTCAATGCCGTAGGAAATTATTCACAACCACAAAATGATTTGCCCATCAACGAAGATGTCGAAAATTTTGGATCATCATTTTCAGATAAGGAAATTCGCAGGAAATTTGTCAGAAAAGTACGACTGATGTCAGCTGATGTTAGAGACCTGCATTCTATTAACAAAGACATTTGTCTTGCAGGTTTACTCAATTCTGTTTGTTCAGTTGGTCTTCACCTTTAGTATTGTAGCACTATTTGTGTTTGAGTAAGTGGTCATAATTTGCCTTATACTTTAATATCATCACAATCGACAGTATCACATTAACCCCAGAATCACAACATCAATCAATCATCTTAAAATGCATCATATCTTTGTTATTATTTAGATTGTTGTTTGTTGGTGTTTTAGGGCCCTTCAACTACAAGGTCATTAGAGCCCCTATTATTTAGATGACTGACATGTTCCTTTTTCTGCCTGTCATTTCCCTCCTTTAGCTTGTAAAGGTTAGCTCAGTTTGGTTTTCAAACATTCAGAATCAACTCCAACTGCAGAGCAACGACCCCACGTTACAATGCATTTTTAACATGTCAACATATCAACTGACCTTCATATTTAATTCTTTACCTTATAAAGAGCTTACATTTAGCTAACGGTTATTTGTAATTGTGATATTATATAAAATAACTCGTTGGACACACCAGTTCTCGTCTGATCACTGAAGTTAAGCAACGCAACCCCAGCTAGTACTAACTTGGGTAGCCGCTTGGGAAAACTGGGTGCTGTTAATACCCAATAATCGTCGCATTAGTGTGGTGTCTGTGCAGTCTCTGCACTATAACTATACAGTGGACGGGGCCCTAATGACTTTGTAGTTGAAGGGCCCCAAAACACCAACAAAAAACAAAATAACTGTGCATGTTGTAACGTTTGTCATGAAAATATCATGTTGTGATTCTAGGTTTAAAATTCTTTTTTTCTGAATAGGGAAAATGTTAAGGAATACGTCCAGGAACACTTCGTCATCTATATGGTTTCGTAGTATGTTATAAATGATTACAATATTGTGAAACGACCACTATGTACGTTAGTTGATGGTATTTATATGCGATTTTTGTTTCATTCTAGCGTGACACTGTTGGTTACCTACTTTACACTGATATGCTGCCCAAGTGTGCGGTGAGAAAAAAATTGCACATATTTTTTATAATCCTAATGATTTAGCCTTTTTTTAAATCATTTGTCACTTCTGTGGTTTCTCACAGCCGAAAATATCCTGGCAATGTGATTTGCTTAGCAATATTTGTGAGTATTTGCAAAGAAAAACAACATTAGCCTCAAGTATCCAATCCCTTAACGAATATTTCAATGTTTTAATCAGACTGTAGCCATGACATACGTAGCAGCAACGATTTCTAGTTTTTATGACACCAACACTGTTCTGATAGCTGCTGGAATTTGTGCAGGCACAAGTCTTGGAATAACGTTATTTTCCATGTGGACCAAGGTTAGTCAGCTGTCTTTTATAGTACACAGAGAAATTGAAGTTATTAAAATTGTGTTTATCTTTGCAGTTTGATTTCACGGGATTGGGCCCATATCTTTGCGTTGCCTGCTGGGCACTGTTTTTCTTTGGCATTGCCTGTATATTCACTTATAGAGATATCTTGATAACAATTTATTCAACTTTGGGAGCTTTGTTAATGATGTTGGTAAGTTTTACGAATTACATAAAAAGACTAATTTGTTTGGAGGGTTGGGCGTTAATTGTTGTTTTCTTAATTTCGATAGTTCTTGGCCTATAATACACAGATGATCATGGGGGGTAAAAGGTACCAATTAAGTCCAGAAGAATACGTCGCAGGTGCTTTGCAACTATATCTGGATATTGTTTATATGTTTCTATTTCTGTTAAGAATGGTGGGGAGTTCAAAATGAGACAAGCGCAAGCAAAAAAAAATTATTACTAATTAAGAAATGCTTTGTGAAACATTTAAAATTTCTCTAATGAAATTGCCCTTGGATAATATTTTAATCGTGGAAAAACGAATGCAAGAGATCTAAAATGTCCCTAAAGGGATGGAATTTCACTCCTGATTGAATTTCCACCATTTTTTATATTATTTTGGGTGAGGAAAATACCAGTTATTTTGGTATGTGATTATTTTTTATGCCGTCAAGTAAGATCATCATCAAGTGGCACTTGTGGTCAGTTTAAACGTAAAACAGGTCGTAAAAGTATTTCCTTGCACTTGAATTGCGTAATAATTGATTGGTGTCGTGCATTTTAAATATTAACTAATAACTTCATATTAGAATTATCTGATTTATTCAACTGGGGTGATAAATTTTCCCTTATTTTAGCACAATGGTTCCCAACGTGAGGTACGTGAAAATTTGAAACATGGAGGTGCAACACGGAGTTGAACTTTAGGGAGGCGTCACTAAGCTAAATTGTCTGCCAAGTGTCTGCTGTTTTATTATCCTGAATGATGTCGTAGCAATATAAGTTGGTGTGGGAAATTCGATTTTCCTTGCTATTTTATGAGATTAGACTACTGAGAAGGGAAAATGGAAATCAGAACAAGAAGTGAACAACCTGGTTAGACGGGAATACTCATTAGCCTGACCTAATTAAATGATGAAAAATAGTAGCAAATACCACAATATTTTTCGTTCTTCAGAACAGAGTGCTAACAGTATGCAATCCTCAATACTGGTGGTAATGGCAAAGCATCCAGTTTTTCCAAAAACACGTCAAAATGTTGGAGGACTTTGTATGGGGATTAACAAAAGTGAGATTTTAACATGTCAGTATTTAACCCCATACTACAGTAATGATGAACGTTAACATCTCTGACGAATATACATTTTTTGTAATACAAAGTAGCTTGTTGACTCCCGCAAAAAGAATCGGCTCGTTATCAAATACGAAACGACCTACTCCCAGCCAAAAGTATATGCTCATGTACTATTAAAGCTCTCTCAATTCAGTGAATCTGAAGGGGCCACTGCTATAAGAAATGCATTCTAACTCCTTCTATATAATACGGGACTCTCGCTGTAAGATAAGTTAGCAAATGTAAACTGTTGCATCATCATCATACCCTCGTCCCGCCTGTGGCAGGGTCGGGTCTGCGGGTCCACTGAACATGCTCTTGACTGGGGGCACCGCAGCCAGGCGTCTGGAACCCGCAGGAATATTGGCTGGGTTGTCTGTGGGGGGGATGCCATCCTACCCCACCTGTTCCAACATCGCATTATACAACCAAAATAGAAACTTTGGCAGGTAAATTAATGCTTTGTTGGTTATAATATTGCATGGTGTCTGACCTATTGCACGATAAAATACCGTAAAATCTCACGTAATTCCCGCGGATTATACGCGAAACACAGGGTCATTTAGTGCGGACTATAAATGAAACCAAGGGTTTTCAATGAAAACTGCTCCTCATTTTCTGTACATTGTATTACACTGAACAACACGACTTTACACAGTACGTTCTTGTTTATATGATAATGCAATATAAAATCTTTCACATTTCAATTTCATCGTCAGAGCAATCTGACATTTAATGTTCAAATTCATTTGATCCCATTGCCCCTACAAGTTGTGCCACTGGCTACAGTAGGAATTTTAAAGTGCGGACTACATTTGAAACATACCCATCGCTAATGCGGACTATATTTGAGATGCTGACTTTACGTGAGATTTTACGGTAGGTAACAGGGATTTTCCAGACTGCATGTGGACAAATGTAAACTGTTGCTTAATTTAAAAAGTATGACTCTCATACCCAATCGTCCAAAGCGTGTTAGCTTACAAGACCAAACTGAAACTGCTACAACTGAACGTCAATTCAGATAAAATAAAAAAAAATGCGTCAATTTCACTTTGAGGATATACAGTGGGCGCCACTTATTGTGATCACGGTGGTACCTGTAACTTGATAACAATAACCGGCTGATAACATTAAGCAGAAGAAAAAACTACTTAGTGTTGAACACTACAGTGACGAATTCGTAGCTCTTATATCTGGGCATTAGTTGGAGGAGTTTAGAGTTTTCTTCTTTTGTATGCATGTTACTCACTCTATTTTGATATTTGTCATCATCAGTAATTTCGTGATATACTGTATTTCTGAGATAGTCCTTGTAGCTCGTCATCAATATCTATCCAATTTTCAACTTCATGTTTAGGCATTTCACCTGAAAAGCCATCGTTCATTTCAGCTTTACAGTCATGTTCTTCCAAAGCAGAAGTTTCATCATTTATTTTAGAAAAACCACCAGAATTGATAACAAAATAGCCGGTTTGATTATAATAAGCAGACTATTTTTAAGTAATTTTATATGATGTGGTTTGGTACCGACTAATTGTGATAACATTATCAGTGATTACAATATCCGGCTTCCACTGTATTCAGTACGCCTCAAGACCAAAGATTTTGTTGCTGAATTTGGTTATGGAGACGACAGTTTCTGCATTTTTAACTAATTTGTTCATTTCAAGCTTTCTACAGTGGTCCAATATTCATTATAAGATAAGCTCACTATAGGGTGAAGTGGGCTCCCTAAGGTGTTTCTTACAGCGGGAGTCGACTGTATATCACATGACATTCGTAATCAATAAAGGGCAATGTCTTGTACACCACATACTTAACCCTCCCTACGCACACTGGGGTATGACATACCCCACAGAAAAATAATTTATGAATAACTTGGTATTTTTGCGGTTTCTCATTATTTGATGCACATGTAAATTCACTTTGTGACACCCTCAAACCATATGAATAGTCAAAAAAAAATATATTTTCTCAATTATAAGTTATAGCCTGAAAAATGCCTCCTGGGGTAAGTCACACCCCAGTGTGCAGGCAACAGTTGCATTTCATACATGTTTTATGCTTAGTTATTTTTTTGTTTTAATGCTGCTAATGCCATTGAAAGCTTCTTCATGATCATTCACAGTTATTTTATTATATAAATATTTTCTAATTTTTATATGCAAATTTAACATCCAATTGTCATAATACTACCACTTTTTAATATTTTATCTTTTTCTTAATTGTTGTTTTTCAAGTTAATATAATTTCCTGAAAAATCTAGTAGTTGTTTTGTAATTTGGCTATGGTTGCTTCATTATAAGTAAAAATTGTATTAATGAAGAATTTTTATTTAAAAAAGTGTTCCCCAAAAACAGAATTTTAATTTTTTTTTGGAAAAAAATTCATGTCATATATTTCTTGCATGCCAAAACTTACATGGGGTGTACGGCACCCCAGTGTGCGTAGGGAAGGTTAATCTATATAATTCCCATCAGTATCAAATCACATTGTATCAGTTACAATATTAATTTGGTGTTCATCATTCAAATAGACATGTTTATTTAAACTTATATTTGCACAAGTAGAGCAGCCAGTTAGTGAAATTAGTCTCAGTACTCCATTGAATCTGCACGGTTAGTTTGTATCCTAAGTGCTTAAATGGCTGTGAGGAAATCTTTCCCAGCCTACTATTTGTCTAAGTTGTAGGCATAAACGACTAAATGTGCTTTGTGGAATGTATTTTTTCCTTTCTTTTGTACTACTTATAAAAGATATCGTAAATGTTAAGTTTTCATCATTCACATTTGGCTAAATCATCCATTGAACTCGTAGTAGAAACAACGTACTCTCCTAGTTCGCGCGTTGTACTTAAAAATAATTCCCTCGTATCTTAATGTTTCTACTTAAAAGCATATTTCATGCTCGAGGAATGAAGAGAAGTCTTGATCATTTTTTTATAAGACAAAAAACCCTAGTCTGTGATAATAATTACGAACTTAAAACAAATTGCAACGTTGCCTTAAGATTTCAAAACCGTTCTATTTGAATAACTGGCTACAACCTTAGTAGTACCTCAAAGAGAAAAACAATTACCAAAGGGTCAATTGCTTGGCACAATGTGAAATGTGGGGGGATTCGTGGTTTTGGTCGCGAAAATGGCTGCCCTACCTGGTCTCATTTGCCTCGTACCAATTCTGTATGGCTAAATGAGAAATGTAGTTGTTCATATACCAAAATTTTCGTAATTGATGCGATTTGTATTTCCAGGCATTATATGCCAGCCATTTCAGATAATTGATGACTGGGTTGTTAATTCGATTTCAAACATATTTAATCATCGCACTGACTTTATCTGTCACACGTTAAACTATTTTGTGCCACGTTGTAATTATGTGACTGATAAGGCCAACACAGTGATTAAATATATTTAAGGTTTCTCTATATTTCCTCTATTTAACGAGTGGGACTCAAAAAAAGAAAGAAACTGAGTCTTTACTCACCCTTTCTTATACTGGTGCTTGTATGCTTGTTGCACACTGTAACTTGTAAATGCAATACTGAATGTAATATAATTATCTCTAAATGTGAATAAAATAAAATTATCTTATTAAATTTCCTCAGTCAGTATAAAGAAATCTATATCCTCCATAAGAAAATAAAAATTATATATTTTAATGTTCAGCAGTTATAAGGACTCGAATCTTTTGCGCCCTGTTATGTTATAGACATCAGTACATTCATCACCAAAACAGGCAGCAACATCTCAAGTATGCTTCATGTCAGATTTAATAAGGAGACGCATTTTTAACTAACGGGCCATTCTGACAAAATAATTTAAAACAATTAGATAGGTGCATCATCGTACGTATATTAAACAAGTGGAATGACGCCTACACCAACACCTCCTTCATGAGCACACATGGATGCTGCAAATGTCCATTGATTAGTCTCAACATTATAATTTTCCATTGTACTGAGATTTGATACACCATCATATCCACCAATAGCAAACAGTTTACCACAGTTGGATACAAGAGCTACACGACTTCGCGTAACGTTCATGGGGGCAATATGACTCCACTGGCAAGTAGTAGCACTGTACATCTCGGCAGTTCGTAAAAACGTTGAGCCGTCGTAACCACCACACACAAACAACTTACCATTTAGGGTAGCAACTCCTAAACGGCAACGTTTCGTCAACATTGGAGTTACTGGAAGCCACTGTCCAAGTTGAGGATCGTAGCGTTCCACCTACAAAAATTTAAAAGAAATCAACGTCTTACATCACGAATTACAAACTCAGAAATGTTTGAGGGCAATAGGTAAGGACGAACCAAATCAAAAATTGACAATCCATCATGACCACCAAGGGCATAGATACAACCTTCAAAGGCAACCACACCAGCTGCACTTCGGTGCTTAGACATGCTAGGCACCATTGTCCACCTAATATCAGAAAATACTTCCGATTTCAATTTGCACAACACAGAAAAAAGCAATAAATGAATATAAACATACTCGTTCTTGTCTGGGTTGTAACTTTCCACAGTGTTGAGTGATGATACTCCATCATACCCTCCACATACATATAATCTGTCATTTAAGGCAGCAGCCCCTACAGCACTGAACAAAAGACGGATAAACTTTTAAGACTTCATTTAATTAGCCCTGTAGATACAGGGAATCAATTAAGAAGAGAGAAATTCTACATTCTAGGAACAAGTCTTAGTTATTGTCTTGTTACAGACCTCCTCTTGCAATTCATTGACGCAACTTTACTCCAGCATTTACGAACAGGATCAAATACTTCTACTGTGCTCAATCTTTCATGACCATTATAGCCGCCTATGGCATACATTTTATTATTCATGACGACGACACCGACTCTACTTCGCAACATCGTCATAGCTTCAGCAATCTTCCACCTTCCCACAATAGGATCGTACACTTCAACAGTGCTTAAAGAGTCACCTAATAACAGGAACCAACCCATATTAATTGATTTGTATACTATATTAATCACATAAATGTCAGATTACCTGATTTTGTTAAGCCACCAACTGCGTATATCATGCCTACTATATCATTACAACATCGTGGACGAGTTCGGAAACTTTGTAAGAGTGGTCGTCTCTCGGGCATCAAATAATAATCTCTAGCTTCGTCCAGCAAGTCTCTGCAATTGGAATTTAGCTTCAATAGTGCCAAAATAAACTCAGTTCTAAACTTAACAGTGCGTTTACACATACCTACACCTATGAGAACAACGAATTAATCCTTCAGTAGCTACTTTATCTGATAAGTAATGTGGCGTTAATAGAGGCATCCGAACTCTGGATAGCAATTCAGGAAGGTGTTCTTTTCTACTATCAATATCCTTTTTAATCCAGGATAAAACTGCCTCAAAAACCTTTTAAGTAATAATAAAATAACATTACTTTTAACCGACATTCAAAACTTTTACATGGTACAGAATTGTTTCTTGCCTTCTCTTCTGAGATTACGTGTAAATTATCCCACTCGATAATTTCAAAAATATCATTGTATGATAAAGTTAGAAATTCTTCAGATTTAACTAAATCCATGAAATGTTTTTGAATAAACTTGTTGGCAGCTTCTACTAGCGAACAACAACTAAGGACATCCGCAAACTGTCGAATTCCTAAAACATTATTTGCTTGAAGCCTAAAAAATATAAATCAATTAATAATTATTTTACAAGTCAATCAATAATGCTTAAATAATTACCTTGATTTCAGAAATTCACAACAGGCATCTCTCACTCTGTTTAAATGCAAATATGAAGCTCCAACTAGCAGCGATTGTACATTTACCAAAGTTATAATCACTTCTCCTCCGTATGCGAAATTAATAAGGGCTTCAAATGCACTGAATAACAATGAAAACCTAATGGTTTTATTCCAAACCAAATTTATACATTTAAATTAAACCCATACGCAAGCATACATTTCTACCTTGGTTCAATTCCTTGGATCACGATATCTCGTTGTTTGCTTTCAATCATGTCAGTAGTAAACATTGCATGAAAATATGGAATCGTTGCTGCCAAAACAATTCGATGTGCAGTGAATGTTTGATCTCCGACCTACATGATGTTATACAGAAATGGTTTAGGAAGGTTTAAAGAACAGAAACGAATAACAGGAATATACAAACTATAGTTACTTTTAGAGAAACATCGCACAATTTTCCTTCACGACGAATTTCTTCCATGATTGGAAAAGCGCAGCTTGACAAATCATTTTGGCGAAAAACAACGCTGTCATCTTCAGCCATTTTCAATAAAAACGAAGTCATACACTCGCAATGCTTGCCATCATTACTACGTTAAGAAATTATATTTCATTATTAAATATTTGATTGTTCAAAAGCTAACAACATCAAATACAGTATCAACTCTAATGTTGATACAACTGCAATGTCCCACAGTCGCTGTAATTCGTCTGATACCTAGAGCGCTGCTGAATCAATTTTCTAAGGACTCCAAAGAGCAACTCATGGTACCCAACTCACTACTAATTCTTCTTTTTGATAAGCCTAACGTCAAGTACACTGAACATGGGACCATAATTTGGGACCGGGTAAATTAATGTCACGAAATTGACAGCCCAACTCCAGTATCAACCGTCAATGAGTCATTGACCAGTATCAATGGTCAATGACCTAGGGATGTCGGTTCAACACCTTACCTTTTCACCATACGGCAATCATTATACCCTTGTCCCGCCTGTGGCAGGATGGGGTCTGCGGGTTCTAGCCCTCCGCACCCGCTTATCTCCCACCAGATCCCCAACCATATCCTTACGAGCAACTTGCTCGCACGGGTGCTTCCAACCACTAGCATTCCTGTAATGGACCTAACCAGCTCCTCTCCTCCCCTCTTCTCATTACACAACAAAACTGTCGTTTAGTGTGCACATTATACTGTATGTGCAAATACACACTCAGGATAATGTAAGCGATAACTGAATATTTTTCCTTATACTGCCATTACGTCATGTAATTCAAAACTACGAAAAACGAAGTTTGGAACAAACAGTTGTCGGTCAAGCACCTGAGGATCCAGAGCGCACTTTAGTTTAGAGGCTCCATTCCCAGGTTATAACCACTGTACTAAGTAATTCTATCAAATCAATTTATTACTTCATAAAAAAACATTGATCGCTCGATTCTTTCGTTCAAAATAAAGCTCTATTTTTAGCTTTTTTTTGCAATCACAGATGTGAAGTTGCTAACTTTGGGAGGCCCCAAGTTCGCGCTTGCTGCTCCAGTGCATTGGTCCGCCACTGAATATATATCGTCATGTCATGACTTAATTCTTTTCCCACTTAATACAGGACCAAGCTTTGATTATTCGCGTTGACACCCAGGGCCGTAACTAGGGCGTGGCGAAGAAGGCGGCCGCCACGGGCGCAAACCCAGGAAGTTTTTTGTCATTAATGGGTTACGGGCAAGCGAAAGTTAGACACTTGCCACAGGCGCTTCATACCCCTGTTACGGCTCTGTTGGCACCAGGAACACAGAGGCAATGGAGTCACTGAGGGGGGGGGGTGCGGGCCGCACCGGCTGACACCACTCGAATCATGACAAATGGAGTGACACCAAAGCAAAAGAAGCGGCTTTTTTGGGAGAAGGGGAGTGACACCATGGTGTCACCGCACCAGGTGACGCCAACCCTAGCGACGCCACTGCACAGAGGTGAACTGTTCGGTATTTGAACATGGTAGACTGCTGCGGACTAATGTCATAACCGCTGGTTATTTAACGTCAACCTAATTTCTTTTTTTCGCGCATGGTAGGGGGAGAGTTACTACCCTAGGAATTTGGAGGATATACCGGTATGCAGTAGGCTACGTATGTTTTACTGTTTTACTCACTTTATCTGACTATATTTTACTCCGGTTTCACATGGACAAATTGCACACACCACATTGGACCATGGTTTTTCTTGGAGTTAGACAGAAGGCGCGCTTGGGTGGGACTTCCCTATCGCTTGAATAACACCATCTGCATTGATGACAGGTACGAACCTACAAATATAGTCATTGGGCCATCGAGAGAAAGCTGGAGAATTAAGATACAAATAAAAATGTGGAAATGGAAGCAAGTTTAGCTGTTAGGGCATTATCGTGAGTATCAACGCAAGCGATCACCCAATATTTGTTTCCGTACTAAGAGCTAACACCAATGAACTACAGTATGATGGTTTTGGTCCTTTTACAGTTTACACTAACGTTTCTCAAACTTTTCTGATCGCAGCCCACTTCAATGAAAAGCATATAACAGGGCTTAGCATGAAGAAATTTAAAAAAAGCAACTACAAACCCTTTTTCCGCTTATGGCAGGGTTAGGTACCTATTTTTCTCTCTGGGACGAAAATGCGGTCAGTATTTGTACACATCTGGATGCCGAACTATGTTGCAACTTTTAATCTAATTTATCAGCGGTCTACTGTTCGTTGGGGCACTCCACCGAGCTCCTACGCTCGGGAATTTTGCCTGATCTACTCGTTACATAGTAGAGAGGGTTCTTTTTGGTGCAGTTCACATCGTAAATTACACGGGGCCACGATTTACTTCCCATCCGACTGAAAGCACACTCAGCGCTTCTCTCTCTGTCTCGCCTGAAAGGAGCCAACCCATCCTGATTCATATTGCGAACCACTGACGGGGCAGTCGAGCACGCCACCTGTTCCAATGAATAAAATTGGCCGGCTGCTGAAATGAGTTTGACACCCCTGCTAAACAAAAGAAGGTCCAGAAACAGTACAAGAATTAAGGATTTTATAGGCTCTAGGCCGAGAGTATGGAATGAGCCTCAGACGCCTAAAATCATTCCTTCTGCAGTAGAACAGAGGTTCTCAAACTTCCTTTTTGCACAGAGAAGGTGCACTTGGGGTGCCTCCCTCTCTAACACGAAAGAGTGCAACCCACCTCGATCTAGTAATAAATCTGGAGCCACTGACGCAGTAGAGACCAAATGATATATTTATTTAGTAATCAAATTCATGGTCCACCAGGGAATTGTTAGCGTTTTAGGGCCCTTCAACTACAAAGGTCATTAGAGTCCCGTCCACAGCATAGTTCTTATGCAGAGACTGCACAGCCACTACACTAATGCGACGATTTTTGAGTATAAGCAGTACCCAGTTTCAGTGGCGTCACTAGGGGGTGCGGGCCGCACCGGGTGACACCACTCGCACCATAAGAAATGAGGTGACACCAAAGCAGAAGAAGCGGCGTTTTTTCGGTTGGTTGGTTTTTGTTTTAGGGCCCTTCAACTACAAAGGTCATTAGAGCCCCGTCCACAGCATAGTTCTTATGCAGATACTGCACAGACACTACGCTAATGCGACGATTTTTGGGTATTAGCAGTACCCAGTTTTCCCAAGCGGCCACCCATGTCAGTACTAGCTGGGGTTGCGCAGCTTAACTTCAGTGATCAGACGAGAACTGGTGTGCCCAACGCAATTCGCCGCTACCGGTGGCCAACCAGAAGGCTGCGGACGGCAGTTTGAGAAACGATGCCTTACACAACATCGAAGTTAGCACTTGTATGATAACAATTAACGCTGTAGTAATGATGATTCATTCACACCAATGACTGAACTAGTTACCATTACATGCTCACCTGTTTAATGGCCTATATGTGCTTCTGACTTGAAAACGAAGGAAATTTTAAAACTCGGCTGAAAATTGCTGTAGCCAAGACCTACAGGTAAAATATGTGCAAGGCCATATTTGTAGTCTTACTCGATTTATGAAAAAATTGATGGTTTAAGCAGAATGTGACAAGCGTACGCTTACGATTCGATTCCTTCCGTAACTGACTCAATATTGTGGGAAGATCTATAAAATGAAATATGTAAGTCAAGGTTAACAACCAAAAATGAGCAGTGTCAGTTTCCGAATCATAGATGAACGTTAGTTGTCGACTACAGTGGCGACACAACGGGCGTTAAGTGATGAGTGCCTGGTGAATACGATGAAATTACATCTTGTAACTGACTAGAACATTAAGAGAAGAGTTACATATATCACATTACCTTTTCGTTCAAGATTCTGAATGAAAATCTTCATTTTTACCGTCCTTAAACATTATTTATAAATAATCTTGCCATTTCTGAACTGTCTTTGACTATTCAAGCCGAAAAATGACCGAAAATTCGACTACACATGACTGGCTGGTGTTCTGTGGATCTTTCGTCCATTCGATGGATAGTCACCATCCTTTAACAACTCTGCAACATAAAGTTCTAGGAGTAAAGAACGGGAAGGTAAGAATAACAATAATATATAAATGTATTACAATTATCAGTGGTCAACCAAATCTCATATTGATTTCTATTATGGCCACATGATGTGTTTAACATGTTGCAAATTTTTGTATTTCAATGTTTAATGCACGTCGTCAAAAATCGATTGGAATGTTCCATTAAAAATATGCAGGGCTTTAGGCCTCCTTAGTCGGTGGACCAATTTCCAGAAGCACACCACTACAATTCTCCCAAAAATCATTGCTTGGGGCAGCTTTTGGTTACGTTGGGTCTCATAGTAACAATTTATGCCATGATGACTCATTGAAATGCCCCCTAATTGCCAGGTATAGTTGTCGACCTTGGCGAAAGTGACTAAAAAGGGTATTATCATTGCAAAAGTCTGGTTACATGATTTGCTCTAAATTACCCTTGCTTCTACAATTTGAGGGAAACCCATTTCCCTAGAGAAAAATATTAACAGCAGACAGACAGACATGGCTGAAAACCTGCTGTCATACCCCCTTTTCGCCTTTCTGGCGAACATGTTCCCTCCAAAAAAATTGAATTATTCACCGGGTGGTAATATAGTGCGCAGTCTGCCAAAATATAACATATAATCTAATTCTCTCAAAATCCATCTTTCTGTGGCAGAAGAGACTCAGCGTTATCCGCCTTTCTAGGAATGCCGTTCAGTTTTAGTCATCATCATCATCATACCCTTATCCCAGGGTCGGGTCTGCTGGTTCTAGCCCTCTACTCTCGCCTGTCTCCCACCAGGTCTCCGTCCACGCCACACACTACCATTTCCTTGCGGACATCCTGCTTCTGGTCTGCCCCTGCCCCGGGTGCTTCCAACCACTTGCATTCTTGTAATGCAGTGCTCTGCAACCGGTGTGCCACAGTCAAATAAGATAATTTTCTAACTAAATAATATTTCAATAGATTCGACAGATCAAACACAATAACGAGAATACTTGCAATGAAATATTCGCGTTTTAGCCTTCTAAACTTTATTGTAAAATTTGTTTATTAAATTAATATCTATATATCAGTGGCATTACTGGAGATCATGTTGCTCTGGTGGGTGAAAAATTTGAAGGCCTAAAGCTGAAAAATAAATTTGAGTTCATATTGTCCAGGGCGGTGGAAAATTTGATGCTCCAAAGCTGTTAGAATTTTTTTTGCACCTCCTCAAGGAACAAAGAAAAAGGAAACTGCCATAGTTTGGTCGCCTCTAAATATATGGCGCTTTGAGTGGGACGCGACCCCACCCTAGCTATGCCATTGCTATATATTTTTGCTTTTGATGTGCCATGGAATTCTAGGAAGAACTTTGGTGTGTCGTAGGTGTGAAAAGGTTTCGGAGCACTGCTGTAATGGACCTAACGAGCTCCTCCTCCCCTCATTCTACTCTCCCTCATTTTTTATGCGATGTCCTTCCCCCACCAGGCAACCTCTAATATGACTTCAATACCTCCTCCTCTGGAAACGTTTTAATGTAAATCAAATTATAAATCACAAAAAAAAAAACACTGATGTGCTGCATGTACTTGAAGCTCTGGACAGATTCATAGGTTGGGCCTTTGACGAGTTTACATCCCATATCAATAGTAAGCACAGCAACTGTCAATGATAACGATCCCCATATATCACCAGTTTAGCCACGCATATACCCCCTTACTAGGATGGATAAATATCAGTTTAAGATTAAACCTCTCGTGTCATAATTGCAAATAATGACATTCCTGTCTAGCTAAAGGCGGGTTTACCCAGTTCACTTTTGACAATCATCCATTATGATTTCCACAAAGTGAACTGTGTAAACAGGAAATCATCCAAAGTGATCATCCAGAATGACGGATGAACAAAGATGGGTCGTGTTCAACTTTTTGATCACTTTTGATTATTCACTGGGCAATGTTCCCTCTAAGCTGCACTAGCGTGCTCTGGCGCTCAGGTTTCGGGCTTGCAGCGCACAATTTTTAGCTCAGCGCAGGTTTTGCACACAAAAAATTTTAGGCTGTTTTGATTTTGCACACGAACCAGCAATCCATAGAGGGAATATTGTTACTGGGGTGTTTAATCAGAAGTGAATCGTGTAAACCCGATTTTGAATTTTTTTTTGGATGATACATGTAAGCAAGAAGTAATTTTGTTGACCTTAAGATATCAGCCAGTTAAGCTGTTATTATTATAATATGCAATCTAAAATAGTAGTAATGTGACCCACTGTAGAAAATGTTGCCGACCAGTCAGTGGCGTCACTAGGGAGGTGCGGGCCGCACCGGGTGACACCACACGTACCATGACAAACGGGGTGACACCAAAACAGAAGAAGCGGCTTTTTTTCGGGAGAGGGGGGGTGACACCATGGAGTCACCGCATCGGGTGACGCCAACTCTAGCGACGCCACTGCGACCACTGCTTCAGTGTCTTTGGACATCCGGTAGCCATATTCAGGAAAATCCTTGTTTGATACGTCTGCAAATGAAAGGATTTTCTCATCTTGGTCATATCGTTGGTTGCCTATACGATTATAGTTACAGTATCAGAAGTTTATTACAAAGAGTTTTTTTTAACCTTAAAATATTTTTTAGTAATATTACCTTCTTTTAATGAATATGTAGATTGCCTTCCTAGAGGATGCTTCACTAGTTAACTCTCTACAAGAGAAATTTCATTTTCCACCTTCCAAAGTTTATTATCTCAAAGACGGGTAAGTCCTTAACTTTACTACCGAATAAACAGAAGTTTTCCCCACATATTTACAGGTAATAAATTCGCTTTAACTTATATTGAATAATGACCCGCCTCGGTGGCGCAGAGGAGAAGCTTCAGTGGTTCTGGGTTCGATTTGTTTTGTTTGTGTTTTAGTACCCTTCAACAACAAGGTCATTATAGCCCCGTCCACAGCATATTTGTTATGCAGGGATTGCACAGACACTACGCTAATGCGGCGATTTTTGGGTATCAGCAGTACCCAGTTTTCCCAAGCGGCCACCCATGTCAGTACTAGCTGGGGTTGCACTACTTAACAAGGAGCGGCGAATTGCTTTGGACACACCAGTTCTCGTCTGATCACTGAAGTTAAGCAGCGCAACTCCAGCTAGTACTGA
>JAAFCE010004209.1:18456531-18470790 GCA_013389805.1 Trigoniulus corallinus | reverse complement strand
CCCAGTTTTCCCAAGCGGCCACCCATGTCAGTACTAGCTGGGGTTGCACTACTTAACAAGGAGCGGCGAATTGCTTTGGACACACCAGTTCTCGTCTGATCACTGAAGTTAAGCAGCGCAACTCCAGCTAGTACTGACATGGGTGGCCGCTTGGGAAAACTGGGTACTGCTAATACTCAAAAATCGTCGCATTAGTGTAGTGTCTGTGCAGTCTCTGCATCAGAACTATGCTGTGGACGGGGCTCTAATGATCTTTGTAGTTGAAGGACCCTAAAACACCAACAAACAACAACAAACGCTGCTTAACTTCAGTGATCAGACGAGAACTGGTGTGTCCAACACAATTCGCCGCCCCCTCTGGGTTAGATACTGGAGATACCAGGTCGAAGGTGAGTTGGCATCTTTCTGGCGAGAAAAAGGCCCGGGGTGCGCCTTCCGTCGATTGGGAAGTAAAGTTGGTCCCATGTTGGGTGTACGATGTCACTGGCATGTTAAGGCTCCTTTTACATAGATGACACCAACTGGGTGGAGTGTCCCAACAGACAGTAGGCCGACAATAAATAAGCATAGGTGTTGTAGAATTAAGCCGGCAGCCAGCTGCATAAAACTACCGTTCAAGAGATTACAGATCGCCCATGTGTCCCAGAGGATCAAAATTGGGTAGCCAACCCTGCCACAGACGTTATAAGGGTTAGTAGTTGCTTGCTTTGTTTTATAATTAATAATATCCGACAAAGCGAAGTAACTTTTTACCATTTTATAGAACGTACTGTATCTATCTAAAGAAGTGCTGAAGAGCAGTGGCGTTCCAAGGGTGGATGCGGACCCCACCAGGTGACCCTGAGACTGATACAAGGGAATTATAAGTGAGAGGGGGACACATGGCCTTACCATTTGCAAAAAGGTCAACAAAAGAGATATGCCTATGTCGAATCCGGTAACACCAACTCTAGGTACGCCACTGCCTAAAGAGAAAGGCAGGAAAACCTTTTACCGTAAAATTCAGATGAAACCTTGAACAATGAACTTTAAAAAGTGAAATGCTATTAAGAAACTGATAAGCAAGGACGAAACTTGAATACCCAAAAAGATATCGAATCTGTGGGTCAAATATGTAGCAAGTTGAGAGAAAATACAGCTGGTTGTAACAACCTGTTGCATCACGCAGAAACCTAAAAAGTGTTACCGAAATTCCTGAGTTGGATCACTCATTCCAAATTCGTGTAAGAAAGGGGATTTCCTACCATGGTTTACTTCTAATTCGATCCAAATGCCACTTGTGAAGTCCCTCTCGCTCAAAAGAAGCAACTATTGTCCAACAGAATCGAACCTGCGAAAAAGCAAATACTACGGATTTACCGGTATTCCTATCACCTGCAGACTTAGGGCCCCTTGCGTCACCAACACACCTAAAGGGTTGGACTGAATAAAATTGAAAACTCCCACTTGTTCAATGCAGGTTGAGAATATTGAGTCTGCGACAACCACGACCACCCACTCACCTGCTTATTGGTGCACTCGTGGTGGCCAAACTATTTATTCCAAGAACTCCCTCGAGGATGCAGTAAAAATCCAGAGACCCCCCAGTGAAAATTTAGATATTAAATATTTTTTAAATCTATTTTGTGAAAGGTTTATGAATCTCGGCCATCTGAGATAATTCTTAACTGAAAAATATCAAATAAAAAGCAAGAAATCTATTCATATCTATATTTATTGGGGACATTTTAAATTCTGTTATTTTCTAGGCCCTATTGAATATTAACGTTTCTAAAAACCTGCTTGAGATCGATTTAGATCTCATCGACCCTCTTAACGTCCCTTTAACTGTTATCGGCCGATTCGGCCCCCTGAGTCAGTACTGACCACTGTGGTACACTTAGGAACTTTAGAATTCCCTAGTACCATCTGTTTCAAAACATTGCTATAAAATGAAACGTAAAATTGGAGCAATGGTATAGTACTGTAGATCTTAAAGTGGTTCCGAAGATTTAGAGCACATAACGACAGTCAATTTCATCAAATTGAAACATTTTTAAATTGATGGCTGATGCTTATCGATTAGATCACTTTGGTTATTTCTTCGAAGATTGATGGAGAAGCTGATAAGTGGTTTGAATCAATAAAACTAATGTTGCCTCCATTTTTCGAAATGACAGCAAAATGATGGATCCAATAAGTGCATTTTCTTTCTCTACCATAGTGCATTCAATTGTTTTCTCAGTTTTTTGAGACGTAACCTTAAGAAATATTTGAAATTTGTCATCATAACATTTTTCTTTCATGATATTTTAATACTTTGTTATCTTTCCATACACAGATATCATTCTTTTCATTATGAGGATGATGTTTTTTTTAGGAATGAGTATGTTAGAGGTAGTTTGATTTGATTTAATTAATTTCATGGGTTGGGGAGTAAGCCAAGCAGCCACAACAGACCGAACCCTTAGGAGGCTGCTCGCGGGAGATGAGGAGGTAGGTGTAGAAGATGTAGGAAAGAGGAAATTTGCAGCACCCAACGTTCTTTACTAACCACCCATGTTGGTACTGACGTGGGCTTGCGCTGCTAAACTGTTGTGATCTCATGAGAACTGGTGTGTCCAACGCAACTTGGCTGCACTTGGGGTGGGGAATATTGCAGAGAAGATAGGGGAGAACAGATTGAGGTGGTATGTGCATGTGATGAGAAGAGGACAGGGGAGCTTATTAGGTCCATTACAGGAATGCAGGTGGTTGACCAAAGCAGACGGGACAGGTTGTACATAAGGATATGGTAGTGTGTGGGTTGGATAGGGACCTGGTCGGAGTGGAGGGCTAGAACCTGCAGGACCGACCCTGTCACAGGTGGGATAAGATTATTATTATGATGATGAAATTTCCTTTTTCTACGAGGGACACCTTTATGTAATCAAGAGGAAAACTTTAATGTCGAGGACATTGATGAAAAGGGGAAGCGTATTGGGACCTTTACGCTATACACTTTTCGGTAATGATATAGGGCTTGGCCCTTGTTGAGTCATTTACGGGTAACACATGCATTGCAAAGGGTGGTGAAAGAAGGGTTATCTTCCTGCGCAGAATTGCAACAGGACCTAAACAAGATAGAGGCCTGGAGCCAAAAATGAGGGTTGCCATTAAACCTGCACAAATGTAGCTTTCTTAGCATAAGCAAGTCTAGAAAGCAAGTTGATTTTACATATTGCATAGGCGGTGTGAGGGTTAAGAGGGTTGAGACCCATAAGCACCTTGGAATTATTCTAAAGTCAGGGTACCTGGAGGAAACACACTGACTGGCCTGTGAGAGCTGCTTGCAGTGCATTCAGTTAGAATTAAAATTAGGTTGTGGTGGGGGTAACAGCAAAAAAGCAGCTACTTACCCCTTCTCCGCCTATGGCAGGGTCGGGTACCCATCTTTGTCCCGAGGAAGAGAACATGGCCTATCTGTTTACGGTTCTTTACGCAGGCGGCTGCCAACTTAAGGTCCTTCACGTGGGAATTTTGTCAAATGTACTAGTTGCACAGCCAAGAGGGTTCTTTTATGTGCTAATGACATCGTGCACCAAATGGGGGGGCCACGCTAGCCGTCTTGGTTCATTACCGGACCTGGAACCCCAGTCGCAGTAGTCCAACACGCTACCACTGCACCATCGAGGCGGGTTCATTAGATGACTGAAATAAATAAAAACAATTTAGATGGTTAAATTACTGTCGTACTGCGCTTAAAACCCTTACAAGTATTTTGTTATTTTCCAAGGGAATTTCTGATGCCGGGACTGGTTGATACGCACATTCACGCACCTCAGTACAGAAACTCTGGTCTTGGATTGGGTCTCCCGCTATTACAGTGGCTCGAGAAATACACCTTTCCATGTGAAGCCAGATGTAAAGACTTGGATTTCGCTACAAACGTCTATCGCAAAGTTGTTGTAAGTTGCACTTTCTATTTCCCCACTTGAATAAGATTGTAATATCTTGGTATCTGATCGGCCACATGCCTCAAGCAATTCACAATTGCTGACTTAACTATTATTTTAAACGGACAAGTTACAATTCATATTACCTACACAGTTTGAAGAACTTGAAAGTCTCTTTCATAGCGGCGCACTATTGCCAATGGGACAACTACAGCAGCCTATTTTGCAACTATTCATCTTGAAGCTTCTCTTCTCTTGTGCGATATTATAGGTAAGTAAATAACCTACTTACAGATGTCATGTCCTCTGTAACTGCAGACTTCTGTATTCAAGGTTTAGGCGGGGTGAACTGATGGCCCTATCACCATCGGTGCCGCCCTATCACCATCACTGCTATTATAGATAGGATTTGCCTCCAAACTCTTACCATTCTATTTCAGTTTACATCATTTTGCACTTTATGCGATCTGATTTCAGAGGAGGAAGGGCAAAGAGCATTTGTAGGAAAAGTGAATTCAGACTGCAATCTTCCAGAATGGTATTGTGAAGATACGGAAGCTTCTATTCAGTTGACAAAACTATTCATTGATAATGTGCTGAAAAGGAAGGCAAGTTTTTGATGAATTATTTCATCTGCAAGAGAGATAGACAAGTGGAAAATAATCAAATATTTCCAAAGCTACTACCATTTCATAAATTTACGATTTATCTCTTTCGATGATGAAAGAAAAATATTGATAAAATATACCCTGAGGAATATTATATAATTTTCTTTTCAGAATCCCTTATTATTGCCTATTATCACTCCGAGATTTGCAATTAGTTGCAGCGGTCCGTTGATGTCCTCTTTAGGAGATGTTGCCCATTTATACGATCTTCCAATTCAGGTATAGTAAGTGCCATACTTACAAATATGGAAAGTAATATTAGAAATTAAACAAAATAACGCTTTCATTTTATCTAGAGTCATCTAAGTGAAACAAAAGATGAATGTAATGAAGTGTTGGCTCTGTTTCCTGCTTCTGATCATTATACACAAGTCTATCATCAATGCAAACTACTTACAAACAAGGTGGCCCTTATCTGAATTTATTAAAGACAACAAAAGCCTGTTGTATTGAAGTGGAGACAGGCAAGCGGAGTCCTGTATGATAGGAGGGTCCCAATCAAGTTGAAAGGGAAGTTTTACCAGGCAATGGTTAGGCCAGCTATGCTATGTGGATCAGTGATGAGCAGTGAGGAAACGCCACGTCAATAGAATGCAAGTAGCCGAGATGCGAATGCTGAGGTACATGAGTGGGGTGTCGCGAGCCGATAGAATTAGGAATGAATATATTAGAGGTAGCCTGGGGGTGGTGGTCGTTAGCACCCGGGGCAGGGGGAGATCGAAGCAGACGTGGAGCAAGTTGTCCGTAAGGAAATGATAGTGTGTGGAGTGGACGGGGACCTGTTCGGGGATAGGTGGGAATGGAGGGCTAGAACCCGCAGACCCGACTCTGCCGCAAGCGGGATAAGGGTATGATGATGATGAATGAAAGCTTGTTGTAATATGTTACAAAGATTTCCTTTAAACATTTTAAATAGACTGTCATGGCACATGGAATTCATCTGTCAGACGATGAGCTTCAACTATTGGCAGCTCAACAAGTGGGAATCGCACATTGTCCTAGTTCTAACATAAGGTAAAACACATTAGTATCGATCGCTAAACGATCAGGTTGTTTTGGCCTACTCATGATAATTTGGTCTGGAGACAGGCCATTCCTCCAAACCTGTTCTGCATTTGGCTCATGAAGTAAACCACGATAATAGAGTACGACTTCTTTTTGTTCCAGCATTTTAAGCGGACTTTGTGACGTTAGAAGGCTTCTAGAGAATGGACTGAAAGTTGGACTTGGGACAGGTAAGAACTACTCCACTTCAGTTGCAAGTCCTGTGATTGAAAAAAATATTAATCAGTGCAGTATTTTAGATGTGGCTGCAGGCTACAGTTCATCTATTTTGGATGCTATGAGACAAGCAATTCAAACATCCTTTGTCTTAAGTATGTCGAAAGTGAGAGATTTTCATCCAATTACTTATAAAGAAGCGTTTTATCTAGCTACATTAGGAGGTAGCAGAGGTTAGTAATAAATTCGAGTCCTTCAGTGGAATGTGCCATACCCAGGTGTGAACTGTTTAGTGTCCAGTGGCGGATCAAACACTAGTTGTGAAGCCCTCTTGTTCAAAATACTACGGCATGCTATCAAATCAACTTATTACTAAAAATAGTGGTCAACCAACCAATTGTTTCCTTAAAGTTGAATCTTTTGTTTCTGCCTGCCACAGATACGACTCTGCTAACTTGTTGAGGGCCCAAGTTCACACTTGTTCCATCTATGCGGTGATCTGCTATTGTTTTTGTCGGCCTTCAAAAGCATAATAATCCATTAGGACACTTTCTGTCCATTGCTCTTGAAGGCAGGAAAATGTGTCTGCAGCATATTTGGACACAAGCTCCCCCATAATCATGCCTGCTCGGTTTCACTTCACCCATTGCACCAGGGCCCAACGACTCTGTAACAAACAGAAAAGAGAAATAATTGATTTTAAGTGATTAAACTTTTCAGTTCTCGGACTTGATAACAAGATAGGAAATTTTGAAATTGGAAAAGATTTCGATGCACTCCTAATCGATATTGATGCAAAGGATGGTCCAATCGACTCGTTTACTGAGGACCTATTAGAAGTAAGCATCAGGGATACACTATTGCGTTATATAATCGAAATCGCTATCTGATTTCCGTTCATAAAAACATTTTTTTATTTAAAGGACAGAGTACAGCGATTCATTTATCTAGGTACTGTTGTTTATTATTCAAAGTAGTCAGGAGTAGTTGCTATAGCTACCACAAATTCACCTTTTGAAACTTTTAATGGCATAATGTTACTATTTTCAGGTGATGATCGAAATATCAAAAAAGTATTTGTAGCAGGGAATGAAATTAGTTCAAAAATGACAACATAAGAGTAGACGTCAACAGTAATCATTTATTTAATTTTAAAAGTAGCAGGGCTAGAACTTATTTTCGAAATACTGTATAATGCAAACTGTGTTTCAAATTATTGGATGCTACCTGCTTGTACCAAGAAAGGGTTGTAAAGAAAGATATTAATAGCAGAAATAAGAAGTCGTAAGACAGAGATCACAAATTTTACAAGTCATAAAAATAATGATGCGAAACTTTAGGCGGGATCTTAATCCTGGAGAAGACCCTATTGGCTCTTGATTAAAGTCTATTTTTGTTTTGCCAAATGATTTTACAATGTTGATTCTTAAAGACTTTATTACTGAACTTAAAATTAATTGTCATCTCGCGAGTCTCAAATTGTTAGTGGAAAAAGAAGGCAGTTGTTAAAAACTATGTAAGAAACGGAATGTGCGAGCTTCATTTCATGAGCTTTTTTATTGTTCATGATCAACTCAATTAACATCTTTAATGTGGTTGCTATCAAGTGATGACTCAATTAAGAAGAAAACATAAAAGACAGTAAACAGCTCTAGAATCACACATTTTGTCATCAGGACCCAACCCGTTTGAAAATCATCTTTACATTGCAGAGATGTGGACTCGAGTGTTAAATGCGATAACAGTTCACATCACTAGACATTAAATTTTGCACTGACCTTTCTTCTTATTTTTATTGTCATAGCATTTCAGGTTTTAAAAATCTGTTGCAAACCATCTCGAGTTTACAACAAGAGAAAAAAAGGGGAGTCCGAGATCACTCTAAAGAAAGATGCTGTAAAGAAAAGATGCAGAATAAATAACAGAACCGTGAGTCCTAACCGGTTTTTATTGGCAACCAAGTTTTAGAGTAGCGAAATAAAAAAATGTCAAGAATTTTATTATCAACACCGGTCTCTTCGACAAGATATAAAAATTTATTAGTAATAATATAAAAATTGCTTTTTCCAGTTTAGAAAAGAAGTGTGCACTAGCCAACAATAGGCGAGACTGAAAATCTTATCAAAAAAAGGGAAATTTAAAAAAAATTGGATATTATAGACATATTCAACACACGTACGTTGAAGAGTAGTAATAATAGATTTTGAAACGTAATAATAATTCCATACCGTATATGATGTTAGCCTGAAAAATGGACCAAAGTGGACTCTAGTAAAAGAAAGTCATATTTCCAAACGATTTATTTCAGTGAACGTTGCGGCAGATCGAAACTGATACGAAATCAAAAACCGTTTGCCTAAAACTTTCAAAAATGTGAATAAAATATCAGAAATGACTACTACAAAATTTACAGTAAATGAAAAATTTCGTGCAATCGACAATAGGCCTCATATATACCCAAACTGGCACTAACCAAACTAATACATTTTTCAAGCCCAAGTAAATCACACGTAAGACTCACTAGTCCCATTTGAGCCCTTGAGACATCATTTAATATGTCCAGTTCGACATGGGAAAATAACCGAGCCATAATGATGCAACAAACATCGCTACCGTGGCAACCAAGCTGAACAGCACACTGACTGTCCAAAACTGACACAAGGGACTGCATTATATTACTTCTCTGAAACCCCTTTTTGGCAGAGGGAAAGGGGTAGGAATAGAAAGAAGGAAAGTTGTAACATAGAAGCTGATTGAGGTCAGACCTAGGAGATGATTGCGTAAGGCCCCAGGAGCTTACCGGAAATCCAGGAACTAGAATTTGTAGGCTTTGCAACCAACAGACAAATTGAAGCACAGAATTCCTAGAAAAGGGAGATCCCATGAAAGTCGCAATCTAAACTGAGGCACGCTGTTTCGCATTCGAGAGCGGCTGTATTGCGTTGGACACACCAGTTCTCGTCTGACCACTGAAATTAAGGAACGCAACTCCAGCTAGTACTAGTATGGATGACCGTATAGGAACACTGGGTACTGCCAAGACCCAAAAATCGTCGTAACAGCATAGCATCTGTGCAGACTCTGCATTAGAACTACGCTGTGGACGGGGCTCTAATGACCGTTGTAGTTGAAGGGCCCTAAAACACCAACGAAGCGACAGAAATTCTTATTCTTACTTCCCTTCATCATTCCTAACCATTTTTCTTCCTGTGGCATGGTTAGGTACGTATTTACCCTATCGGGCAGTTTTTTACGTAGCCAACTACTGACCACCAAATATTACAACCCCCTGTTTATTTAACGTCGGCCTTGTTTTTTTGTGGGGTTCGAGCTCCTGCACCTGCCTTTTGCTCGCAGTGGCGATACCACACACACAACACGGCAGGGCATCGGTTTAACTTCCCATCCGACGGAAGGCGTTCTTAGGGTTTCCCTTTTGTCCAAAAGATGCCAACTTCTACAACCAGGTTCGAAAATCCAACCATGGACTCACGAAGCCAAGTACTCTAGGGCGATAGACAGACAAACAATATGCTAGCCCGGGCTATGAAAGATATTAAAAACCTTGTGTGCTGAACAAATTTGGAGTCAAAATGTGGCACGGGGATTGCCATGGGTCAAATTAATTTATAATAAACAATGAATGGAATTATGGTCATCCTGAAAGGCATTAGGATGCAATTATCCACCCCTGAAGTGATTAGAGGTGGGTCTCTTGACAGTAAAACATCATCATCACTAACCTTTCTCCCCATTATGACAGTAGTGTGCTCACCTTTGTCCTAATGGGACACGTAAGAGATTTACTGGACGGTATTTTTACGCAGTCGACTGCCAACCTAATGGCCAACCCTATGCTAATTTATCGTAGGCCTATTTTGATCGGTGGTATACTTTTCTTCCACCAACGCCAGGGGTGAACTCTTACACCAGCCAGGAAATTTTGCTGAACTACGCTGAGGGTGTATGGGAACAAGTTTAACTTAGAGAGGGATGTAATTATGACAATACGTGGGTGAGCTCACCTCTGTTTGGGGCAAGAGCTGGGTCACTGGAGGCGAAACAGAGGAAGGCAAAGATCATAGGTGGAGAGGAGGGCTGTGGATTATGTGGGGATCAAGTGGTGGAGGATGCCAGGCATGTGACACTGGCCTGTCCAGCGCTGGATCACTGCAGGAGGGGTTGGGGAACCCCCACATTGGAAGAGGTTCTGGGGTGGAGCGGCTGGAATGGGTGCGAAAGGCAAAGGTGTTGCTAGGGTGCTGGTGGAGATCTAGGCATATGGGCCTAGCACGAAAAATCTCACTAGCAAGGTATCCATCGGAAAGGATACCTTGCTAGTGAGAGGTTCTTTTAAGAGTGAAAGTGGTACAGGCATGTGATGAGAAGCGGGGAAATAGTTCGTTAGGTCCATTACGCGGTTGCAGATTATAGGAAGTACCCGGAGCAGGGAAGACCTAAGCAGACGGGGAGCAAATTTTACGTAGGGACATGGTAGTGTGTGGGGTGAATGAGGACCTGGTGGGGGACAGGTCGGAGTGGAGGGCTAGAACCGAGGTCCCGTGTGGTGTAGGAGTTCGCCCCCTGGCATCGGCGGAGATCTCCACTAGCCAGTAGACCAACGATAAACAAGCATAGGGGTTACAGCGTTGGTCGTCAGGCGGCTGTAGAAAAAGTCGCCTAATAGATCCCTCCGTGTGTCCAGTCAGAGGGACGAGATGGTTACCCGACCGTGCCTTAGACGGAAAAGGGTTAGGATATTATTACTGTATAATAGATATTGCTATAGTGCCCCACATATGATCTGTAGAGATGAAGTGTGTCAATTTTTCTGACAGGTCAACGAGTTCAAAATTTGACTTGGATGTTGCTCCATTCCCAAATTAAAATTATAGGAGATGACAGTGGGGCAAACTTACAGAAATTCAACTCTTTCTAATACTGAAAAATAAATTTCTTTCTCGAAATGCAATCTACTGTTATCTTTGACTAAGTCCTCCAATCACGACAAGGGACACAAAAAATTCCAACCATGTTAGTTCTTTACTTTCTGATCAAGAAAGCAGTCGGTTGGCCAACAGTCTAAGTACCTATCAATATCGCACTGTCCGACAAGATGTTATTTCTGAAAAAGGCCTTTCACCGTATATTTTTTAAACTTTTTTCTTCAAACACAGAGGGCAAGATACCATATGCTTCTCAGAATGGAAGCTTTCTATTGCAACAAGCAGAATATTCAAGAAAAAAAGGATGTCTTCCAACTCAAGATAAAGATGTTATCAACCTCCAAGCCAAAGGAAAGAGTTTAAAAGAAAACTTAGAAAAAAAAATGGTGGTGAAAGATGATTTTTTTTTATCTGCTGAAATGTACTTCCGGTTCTTTAGAGGTGTCAATGTCTGATAACTAGCCATCGTTTATCACTTATAAAGAATCTAGATTTGACTGGTCATCTTAGACGACTTAAACCCTATCTGCTTTCACCCTTCAAAGTTTAATCAAAACTTCTCTCTTTCTGCTTTATTTGAATACATTTTCAGCAGTTTACAGCACCCAAAGATGATATATTCATGAACATTTTAAGTGAAAGAGAGACATGAAATATAGTCTCAGTTAGTTTTTTTATAGCAGCATCAACAAGACTGATAATTTCCTGTTAGTGGCTGCCATCCCACGATTCACACGCAAGCCACGTTGATTTTATGCGAAAATGACGATGATAGACTAACATATCATCTTCATCACCATACATTTAGCTGTTCAAGTTGACAATTTACCCCCAACTGGCGCAATTCACGCGAACATTTCAGCCTTTTTAACAACACATGAAATCAACATCATCCACCATTAGTTCAGCCCCCTTTTTTCTGCTCGAGTGTTTATAGCAACATTTGTGTGCTCCCGCTGCATCCAGGAGCACACAAGCCAACTGTTGGACGATATTTTTACACAGTCTGCTGCCGACCTAATGCTCGCCACCATCGTCATCATTAGTAACCCTTCTTCTGCCCATGGTAGCTTAGGTGTTCATTTTTGTCCCATTCTTTCTTTCTTTGTTGGTGTCTAAGGTCCCGTCAACTACAAGGTCATTAGAGACCCATTTTTGTCCCAACGGAACACAAGAGCACAAGGCTGATTTGCGTTGGACACACCAGTTCTTGTCAGATCACTGAAGTGATGCAATGCAACATAAGTTAGTACTGACATGGTTGGCTGATTGGGAACATTGTGTTCTGCTAATTTCCCCTCCCCTACATCCCCCACTCCTACCTCCCCTCACCCGCGAGCAGCCTCCACAGGATCTGGCCCGTTATAGCTTCTTGGTCGACTCTCCAACCCGTTGACGAAACGTACTAACAAGAGCAAGTTGGACGGTATTTTTACGCAGCCGGCTGCTAACTAAAAGCTGCAACCTTTATGCTTATTTATTGTTGGCCCATTTTGATTTGATGCGACTCTCTGTCCTCCGCCGACGCCAGGGGCGAACCTCTATACCTGCACATGGTGCTCCGTTTTCATCAGAGGTAGTTTCTGAGTGGGAGATATCGCCGAAAAATGAGAGAAATAGATTGAGCTGGTACGGGCTCGTGATGAGAAGAGGGAAGAGAAGGTGGGTAGGGCCATTAAAGTAATGCAGATCGTTGGAGGTGCCCGCGGTAGGGGCAGACCACAGCAGACGTGGGAGTAGGTCCTACATAACAACATGGCGTTGTGTGGGGTGGACGGGGACCTTGTGGGGGATAGGCAGGAGTTGAGGATTAGAACCTGCAGACCCCACCCTGCCCGGGGCAGGAGAAGGGCGTGATGATGATGTCGAACGAGCTTTTTTACGTTGTGGTCACATGGTGCACACATGCCGTCACACTGGCAAAAGAAGAGAAACATAGTCCGACGGCAAATAAGCATAGGGGTTGCAAGACTAGGCCGGCAGACGTCCAACTGATCGCCCATGCGTCCTATTCGGTCTACTTTCTCCCTTTTTGTTTCTTTGGGGTTTTAAGGCCATGCAACTACAAAGGTCATTAGGGCCCCGTCCATGCAGAGTCTGCACAGACACTACACGGTTACGACGATTTGGGTATTAGTAGTACTCAGTGTTCCCAAGCGGCCACCAACGCCAGTACAATCTGGGGTCGTGTGTCCAACGCAATACAGCCTCTCTCCCTACTTTCTCCTACCCGACTCTGCCAAAGGCGGGAAAAAGATCAGTGAATTGATATATCACAGAAAGATTTTTGCTAATTGCACTAGTGACGTTTTACACTTCACATGACAGTGCAGTGCACCGGCTTTACTTCCTATCCACGGAAGACGCATCTGGGACTTCTCTCTACCCTGAAAGGAGTCAAGTTCGCTAACCAACTGCTGAGCTACCGAGACAGACTAACAACTGCACTAATGTCTAAGAACTATGGTAACGATATAAGAATGAGTATAAATTACTTGAACCGGAGCAAGAAACAAATTGCATCGATTTGACAGATTAGAAAGGTAAGCATAAAAATAAAACAGAGAGCACCTTGTTCCCACTCCAGGCACATCCTTTAAAAGTAATTGCATCTCAGAAATTGATAAATTCTCATTAGAAATGAACAACACCCTGGGTGGCTCGGCTGTTGTTCCAGATCCCATTCTGGATCGAAGTTGGTTGGCTTCTTTTGGGCGTGAGAGATAGAAGAGAATTAAAGCACTGGCCACACGTGGTGTACAATGTCATTTGCACGTAAAGGGCCCTTTCTACAATGCAACGAGCAGATCAGGCAAAATTCCTAAGTGGGACTTGCCCCCTGGCGTCGGTGATCCAACGAAGAGTAGACCGACGATAAATAAAAGTAAGGGGTTGCAGCTTACGTCGGCAGCTGGCTACGCAAAACTACTATTCAACAGACCGTCTATGTGTCCATCCAGACGAACAAAGATAGATATGCGGCCCTGCCATAGCCAGGAAAAGGATTAGTAGTGGTGGTAAAGAAGCTATTTGACTTGATCGAGGCCATGTTCCAAAAAAAGGAGCTGTATATATCCTACCTATTAGTCACTGAAGTCAAAATATAATTAATAGCTCTGTTCTCCTTAAGGGCATCTTACAGTCTCTCCATTGTATTTGCTTTTAGACTTACAATCGCTGTCGTGGAAAATCCTGTGTGGATCAATCCCGGGCGGGCAGAAAATGTACCATATCACCACTGCGAGCAAAAAGAACTATTTCTATAGAGCAGTGATTGTCAGCCTTTTTTTCGCCACGGTACACTTTTACTAATTTCAAAATTTGGCGGCACACTAACAACGACACATTTCGGGGCACACAAACGCCTAAGTTGTAACCTAACCCTATGCAAAAACTTGCCTCGGTGGCGCTCGGTAACTGTGTCAGTAGTTTTTGGTTCAATACTGTACCGAGGCGGGTTCGCTTTTTTTTCGGGCGAGAGAGAAGCCCTGAGTGCACCTTCTTTCGGGT
>JAAFCE010004209.1:18429411-18456521 GCA_013389805.1 Trigoniulus corallinus | reverse complement strand
TCTCTATTATGGAACGGGTAAAGGCCCGAAATTTCCAGGTGCAGGAGCTCGCCTCCTGTCTTCGGTGGAATGTCCAAACGAAAAGTAGAACGACGATAAATAGCATTGGAGTTGCAGCTTTGGTTGGCAACCGGCTGTGGGGAAACACTGCCTAATATATCGCCCTTGTGTCCAGTCAGAGGGACAAGATGGGTACCCGACCTCGCGGCACATTCTCGTGAATCTCGCGGCACACAAAAGTGCCGCGGCACAGTGGTTGAGAATCACTGCTATAGAGAGTAAAATATACATAAGCCCTATAGGCCGATAAAATTTCCAGGTGTAGGAGTTTGCTTCCCTGGCATTGGAAAGAAAAATGATCCCCGAGAAGGAAATACCCCGACAAAGGGTTTGCAGCAGTAGGTCGGCAGCGTCCCAGTTCCAACGGGACAAATGGGAATCCTACCCTAAAACAGGCAGAAAGTAAATTTGAAAAGATGATGCTGAGTACCCTAGACTTTCTTCCACTTTTGGTGGCGTTGGGTGTCCATTTTTCTCCCATTGGGATACACATTAGAGATCTGTAGGACGACATTATTATGCAGCCGGCTGTCAAGCTTATGATGAAACCGCTGTTTCTTCATCATCGCTGGGGCAATTTCCTCCCCAGCGGTCAGGGAGCGAGCTCCTATACACTTAAAATTTGTACCGAACTACACTTAATTTTACTCCCTTAGTAAGGGCTGTTTTACATGCAACAGGACATCGTACACCACTGCACGGGGCCACGAACATATCCCGCATCGAACCATTGATCCTTGCACCACCAAGGCGGGGTTTCAAACAGATTGAAAATTAAAAAGGACGGTTGTTTATACCTTGATATGCATCGATCGGCTTTCAACGCCATTGCGACCTGTCACCTACAAGATGAGTATTTCAACTGCTGGTAATGCAGTGTGGGTACCTTGTTGACGAAAACTGGGGGTACATCTGACTATTTAAAAATAATCAATTTTCATCCTCCATCTCTCAATATAGGCTACATGCCTCATAAATAGTGATGATGTCTTTGAAGGATATTAGCGGTTACGGGGGCAGTGGCTGAACTTGACGCCGCCGGTCGTCACTTTTGTCATTTACGGCCTTTACAACCTCTATATGGCTAGTTTTTTAATCTTAAAGAAACGTTCAACCTGCCAACAAATAAAGTTGGATTAAACTAAAGAGTTGCCGTCATATTTACACACCACAGAAGGAGGAGAAGTGGCAAGGATGATGAACAGACGGACATCCTCAGCTCACAGAGGCGCCATCCAAAACACCCTCAATATTTGCTGATTAATAACAGGCAACTAATACCTTTAACCGATCGAAGTGCAGAGAGGACTGACATTTGAGTTCCTTGGCTGCAAGTTCAGTTGTGGCTGAGTCCAGTGCAGGTTGAGAAATATGTGACTTGTACGGAAAAGTGTTCAGGAGCAGGAGAAGTCCGTTCTTTTCTTAGTCCTAGTTACTAGGACTAGATGGTGAACTTTGGAGACATAAATTGATAATTACATAAATCCGCAGTTAATCGTAACAGACGAAATCGGGAAAATGAGGAGGGCAAACAGGAAGGGTGTAAGCTAATGAGGACCTTCAACATTATCATCATCATATTTGATCTAGGCTCAGATACTTCTGACATGCAAATACGACCTTCAAAAAGACTACAAGTGAGAAGAACAAAGGGATTAGGAAAGACGCAAAATATTTTTGGCAGACCTATAACGATATCACTAGGGAAATATAAAATTCAGCAAAGTTACAATTCCAACAAACCAATAGTGTAACCACAGTGTGCTTTTCAAAGGCAATAAGACACAGACACACTGATGAAACTGAAATCCACCAGTGACATTTCACAAAATAGTTCATCAAGAAAAGGAGGAGGTGGAACAAGAAGATCATGATGATGAAAAAAAATTCCGTAATAAGACTTGAGCTATTCATACCAACAATTACAAAAAAAATTCATAAATCTGTAATCAGAAAATGCTACTTTTCTTTATATACTTATTAAAAATACCTTTTTATGGTTGGACGGAAATAATACTTTAAGAATCGTTGTCTTCTTGCAAAATACCTGCAAAATGCATTTAATTAAACGGCTGAAAATCTCAAAAACTACCCAAGAAAAGCAAGGATAAAAAATGAACAGAAATACATCTTACTAATAAGCTATTTAATGAAGAGATTTGCTTCCTCAATATCGAAGTTCTTTTCAATGAATAATACGAATAATGTCAAATATTCAGCAAGTAGTCCAAGTAATGAGAAACAGTCAATAAACATGTACGTACACCGTGTTAAAAGAAAGCAAGAAAGGGAGCGAGAGAGGCAGAGATTTTATATAAAAAAAAGACATTATGAAATCGTAATTTATTTCCTCCCCCTCCAACATTTGATTTCCTCATTCAGCATTCATCCATCCCTCACCTATCCACCTTACTCTGCGATAAGGATTTAACAATTTACCGTTTATTGAGGGGGAAACAGTGCTGTTTATTGTCCCGTCACATGCAGTTACTTCTCGATTTCAACTTCCAAATAAAATGTATAGAATTCATATTAGATGGATCATTATGCTAGACTAACTTTTATTACTGTTTTGTTGAAATTGATTGAAATTTATACTCCACTTCGTTTAAGAAACTAAAAAGACCATATTTGCTTCGTAGAATAAAATAAAAAATATATAAAGATCCCCGTCGGTTCTAATTTTAAAAATCGTTACACAGTAATGAATAGACCCACCTTGGTGGTTCAGAGATAATGTGCTCATCTACTGCGTCTGTGGTTTCAGGTTCGATACAGAATTGAGATGGTTTGGCTTCTTTCAGACGAGAGAGGCTACTCCAGTGTGTGCGATGTCACTTGCAGCATGTAAATGAATCCTTTCTGCAGGGAGAAAGTGAAATTTAAGTGTAGATCGGTGCAACAGTTTCATGTATAGCAAGCCGCCTGTTCGGCGTTGTTGTTGTTGGTTTTTTAGGGCCCAAACAACCAAAATCAAAACAGATCGACGATAAATAAGTTTAGGGGCAGCAACATTAGGTTGTCAGCCGACTGCGTAAAATACCATCCAAAAGATCACTCATGTGTCCCAAAGCAGGGCCGGTGTCACGCGTCAAAGTGTCCGGTACCTCAAAGTGTCCTGCCAGACACTTTGATGCAATTTTTGAGTACCTCAGTGTCCACCATCTAGGTTCGAATGCAGATGCCCTAATTTGCCTCTTTTCTGCATAGCACATGTGCACTGCAGAGCAGATATTCAACGTGAATCAAGGCGAAATTTATGTCAATTGTGAGACCGTCTCGCAGATGATACAATACTCTTCCATTTTTTTTAATATAAACCACTTTACTTGCCGACGTAATGCCCGTTTCTCATTTTCTGATGCACCAACGGGATAGGATCCATCACTAAGATAGACCACAATCTCATCATATTTTTTGGGATCCATATCCTTCCGTCCACAAGGTGACAATTTCTGGCACACACTACAAGGTGGGGTCTGTTATGACCCCCAAAAGACTTTTTGATTTTGAGGCCGAAATATTCAGATTAAGGGCATTATTATGGATATTAAATTAAATACCATCCATCATCATCATCATCATCTCACCCTTCTCCCGCCTGAGGCAGGGTCGGGTCTGCGGGTTCTAATCCTCCACTCCCGCCTGTTGTCCACCAGGTCCCTCTCCACCCCGCACACCTCCATGTCCGCCAGCACCACCTGCTCCCACGTTCGCTTTGGTCTCCCTCTACCTCTGGTGCCCCCAACCACCTGCAGTCCTACAATGGACCTAATTAGCTCCTCCTCTCCCCTCCTCATCACATGCCCATACCACCTCAACCGATTCTCTCTCATCTTTTCCGCAATGCCCCCCACCCCCAAGCTACCTCTAACGTAATCATTTCTGACTCGGTCGGATCTAGACACCCCACACATGTAGCGCAGCATTCGCATCTCGGCCACTTGCATTTGCCTTTCATGGTCCTTCCTAACTGCCCAGCACTCTGACCCATACAGCATAGCAGGCCTAACAACGGTTTTGTAAACCTTGCCCTTCAACTTTATTGGGATCCGACGATCACACAGGACCCCACCTGCCTGTCTCCATTTCAGCCACCCTGCATTAATCCTACGGGTCACATCAGAATCTATTTCCCCATTGCCCTGGAAAACTGATCCCAGATAGCAAAACTCTTGCACCACTGGAATCTCCTCTCCCCCACAGCGAATTTCATCTCCTTGCCCCTGGCCATCCATACAAAGAGTTAAGCAATGAAAATAATCTGGAAACATGTTAAAAAAATTCTGTAATACCCAAGAAACCAAAGACCATCACCATACCCTTATCACGACTATGACAGGGTCGGGTCTGCAGGTTCTAGTCCTTCACTCCTGCCTATCTCCCACCAGGTCCCCGTCCACCCCAGACACTACCATATCCTTATGGACATCCTGCTCCACGTCTGCTTTATACCCAGTGTTTCAGACCAGCCATCCCTGTCGGTACTAACTTGGGTGGCATTGCTTAACCAGAAATAAAATATGCTAATCACTTAGGAGACCCACCAACTTCCCTAGATAGGTAAAGAAAACATGGGAGAACAGGTACTCAAAGGTTGGTTAAGAGTGGAGAAAGTGCTACATGTGTAGACACAATTTTGTAGGTCTGGGGGTCTGCCGAGACCCCACCTTGTGGACGGATGGATATTGCATGTATTGCTAGGGAAAATGAAAACGCCAGCTCTACTTTGCAAGTGAGTTTTGTGGGAGAGTGCTTTAGCAAACACTGAAATTGCTTTGACATTATTGGTGGGCCAAAAATCCCTAGCGTGGGAAACGGCCGGGACACGTTGACGTAAAAGCGGACACTTTGAGGTAGGTGTTAAATTACCTCAAAGTGTCCGGCCGAACACTTTGACACCAGGACACTTTGACACGTGACACCGGCGCTATATTTTACGCGGTCCTGTGCCAAATAGTGTTGCGGGGCCCTGAGCAAAATAATGATGCAGGGCCTTCTCGTATATGAAAGGTACTTAGAAAAATTGCACCTCAGAGAGGGCCCCACGCACTCACCGAATGCTCGGGGCCCTGTGCCGTCGCACAGTTCGCACACCCGTCACGCCTGTCCTGTCCCAAAGGGCCAATAATGGGTACTTGTTCCTGCCACTGGTGATGATGAGAGCAAGTGGCAGTCTTACGTTAAACAACAAACCAACTAAGCATCCTACAAAGATAACCGCACAAGACAAAGAATAACATCACGCCTTCACATCATCACCACCATCATTTTTAATCATCTTCAAAATCCCACATCCTTAGCTACAAGCCTCTTTCAACTGTGCAATTACCTGCTTATATGTCTTTAATATTTACCAAACCTCAAAATTTCGTTAGCGACGTTACCGGAAGTCTACCCTATTTTTATTTTGGAGCAAGTCAGCAGCCGGAAGTTAGTGAATGAATTTTACCATACTTTGTTATATCTCGTATGAAAAATTGACAAGAACTGAACAGACCATTTCCGCCGTCACTGTTGTAGGCTGTGCGCACATCTAAACGTAAACCTGCAAAATAATAACAAAATTTAAGGCAAACTTGAAAAGGAAGATTTACTCTCTTCCCTCGTCTTATACTAAACTCCGCTAAAAAAAATTGTCGTATTCTTATCGGGTTTTTTCTCCTCTCCTCAAAATAAATGTGCTATTATTATTACATACAGTATAGTATATAATACTGCATATTTACAAAGAGAGCGAGAAAATATGTAGATATTTATTTACTGAAACAAATTTAAGTGTATTCACATTACAGAATAAGTTTGAACATAAGAAGAAAGATGAACAGAAATGGAGGAAGGGGGTGGGTTAGATAGGAGAGGAAACATAGTCCATTTTCGTGAGCTTGTACTGTGTGATCTAAAACAAAAAATGTCATAACTAACCTCTATCTCCTTTAGAACTTCAATTACACAAAAAAGATAACTGAAATTATATCGCTACCAAATTAAGGAAAGAGGAAGTTTCAAGGGGGTGATGAAAAAGGATGGAATAGAGGGCCTAACAAAAGAAGAGTAAAACGATTTAATGAATAATAAATAATAGTCATGAATTATTTAATCTCCCCTCCAATTCTCTCTCCCCCCCCAAAAAAAAATGCAACATAAAAGTACAGTACTACAAAAAAATTTTTTCCTTGTGAGATGAAGAGAGAGATGCAACGTCTGAAAATTTTCTCTTTTCTTTAAACCGTTTAATACTAACTCTGAATATGACCCATTTCCTTCCTCTTAGTGAGATTTGATAAGGTACCCGGTTAGACAGAGACAGAGAGAAATCCTAGGTAAGAAGATGAGAAAATAAGACAGAGAGCAGTAATTGTCGACAGACTACGTAGCAACACATCAGATAACTGTCTTCCTCTTGAAATTCTGCCATTAAAATTTTGACAAATATGAAACCTGACTTCTACTATTTGGTCTTCTCTAATTTTTACTTGCTAACATACTCATTAAAGTAATAATAATGATAATTTCTAAGATGCTTTTAAGAAAACATGATATTTTTAAGAGGAATAATAATAAAAAAAAAGAAGTAACAAGGATAAGCTTCTTCTCTCAATAATTTAATAGCTGACATTCTCTTCATAAATAGGCTTATTCACAAACAACGACGGGTAACATTCTGAGCTAAAATACTGGACACTAGTTTATTACTTGCCTGGCTGAGTGTTGTTTTGTTTGTTGGTGTTTTAGGGCCCTTCAACTACAAGGTCATTACAGCCCCTCCCACAGTGTAGTTCTGATGCAGAGACTGCACAGACACTACACGAATGCGACGACTTTTGAATACTAGCGGTACCCAGATTCCCCAAGCGGCCACCCATGTCAGTACTAGCTGGGGTTGCGTTACTTAACTTCAGTGATCAGACGAGAACTGGTGTGTCCAACGCAATTCGCCGCTCCCATTGCCTGGCTTGTTGTTTGTTGGTGTTTTAGGGCCCTTCAATTACAAGGTCATTAGAGCCCGTCCACAGCGTAGTTCTTATGCAGAGACTGCGCAGACACTACACTAATGTGACGATTTGTGGGTATTAGCAGTACCCAGTTTTCCCGAGCGGCCACCCATGTCAGTACTAGCTGGGGTTGCGCTACTTAACTTCAGTGATCAGACGAGAACTGGTGTGTCCAACGCAATTCGCCGCTCCCATTGCCTGGCTGATGACACGTCCCGTTTAGTGCAGGGGCGGATCCAGAGTATAAATCTGGCTAGCAATTGCAGTAGGTCCTCTGCTGCCCCTTAGACAATGTCCTATCTTCAGTGGTGTAGCCAACTGCAGATTGGACTTGCAGTATAGAAATGGGAATAACAAATGCAAAACTGCCTCACCAGTTTATGTTGGTTTTAGGGCCCATCATACAAGGTCACTAGCGTCACGTCCACTGCATAGTTTTAATGCAGAGACTGCACAGACACTACGCTAATGCGACGATTTTTGGATATTAGCCGTACTCAGTTTTCCCAAGCGGTAACCCATGTTAGTACTAGCTGAGGTTGCGTTGCTGAACTTCACTGATCAGATGAGAACTTGCCAACGCATAAGTCGCTCCCTGCCTCATCAGTTGCAAAGTTGAACCATGCATCAGTTGAAATATGCGCCGCATTGAGGCAGCGAAGGGAGAGCAATTGTTGCATTGTTCCCCCCTGGATCGTCCCTCGTTTAGTGGTTTTTTTTACGATTATGCAGGGATACAAAAACTATCAACTCCAAACCTCTTTCCCGCCTATGGCAGAGTCGGGTACCCATCTTATCACACGGTCGATATTTTTCTGCAGCCGGCTGCCGACCAAAGCTGCAACCCATATGCTTATTTATCGTCGGTCTACTGTTCGTTTTGCAGGAATACTGTTATTTTAGTCAGAAATCCACACGGGGGTTTTATTTCATTTTGGAAAGGAAGATTGTACGAGAAGAAGAAGCACTGCAATTAGACGAGATGCTAAAGACGTTTGGACAAATTAATGCTACTCTTGATATCATCTAAATAATGCAATAAGCCCTATGGTGTTTACCTTTTACACAGAATCTGGACAAGCCAGTTGAGTGCTTCCTGGTGGACATACATCTACAGCACACATCGTAAACCAGTGACAGTTATTCGCCAGATGGCAATTCAATTTGAACTTTAAAACTGAGTTTTTAATGAAACTCTGTAATCAGAGCTGTTGAGAGAAACGCTTCACAACTCTGACAAAGGTTATTCACTAAAAAATGTGACTTGTAACTACTACATTCTGCCCTGTTTTTCACTCTTTTCCTGGATGTGGTTGGTAGTGAGCTGCACTATAAAATAAACATACATTATTGACTCAGTTGGTGTCGGAACCTGAACTAAGATGAGCCACATGATTTCCAGAATTATAAACTAATAATAACACTTTTGAGTACTGACCTACTTGCACAATACTGAGGAAAAATATTCATATAAATATGTAATAAAAAAAGAAAATTATCTCATCAATTAAATCATCCTTCTTGTCTTTTAAGTACAATCACAAAGAAAAATGCCGCTTTAACTTTCTCCCCAGTTTTCAATCAATGCCAAGCATTTATCGCCTATTCTCTATTTCTCCTCCTGCGAGACTTCACATCTGAAATAACATCAACATTCATTTCGGATAATTTACCACAAGAAAAACCTAATCAAATATTTTATAGGGGTGTTAAGGGTGTGGCAAAGGGTTCTCTTTATTCCACAGCCTACTTCACACCTTTTCACCATGTGGTACAACTGCACCACAGCAGATGCCAGGTTTGATGACATTCTGGAGTGCAATAAAGTCTTGATTAGCTTAAGTTTATCATTATTCATTATCATTAAGTTTATCATATTCTTGGTCATCAAAGACAAAGACGCATGCTCATCGATACAGTACAGAGTGGAACCTGGTGTCCCGGTGCACTTGAAATGCTGCCTTTCCAACAGCATCTTGTATCAGTGACTTGAAAGTCAGGCACTTATATCCAGGCTCTACTACACATCACCACTACTAACCTTTTAATCTCCTGGGCAGATTTGAGTAGTTCTTGATTCCTGATATCTAGGAAAGAAAATGCAAAAGCTTCAGAACTAAAAAAGGCAGGTAGCCCAATAAAGAACTCAGAAATAATCCCAGAGCGTCTGCCTATTACAACATTGAATCGTGGTCCATCAAAGATCCTTAAAAATCCATAAGATAGAGAGCCGTTTGAAAGGAAACTACTTCCCAAGACCTAGGACCTAGACTTCTGGAGTTAAATGCATTATTTGAAATTAGAGCCGAAGGCTACTGCTAATCGTTGTCGTCAGCTTTCCACAAGTTGATGGTGCATGCTTTTGGGCTAAATTGTGTGAATTAAGTTGTCTAAACCATTGATGATGTTCTGTCAGTAAATGAAATCCTGTCACCAATATAATGTATATGCATGTCACTATTGATTCGACTAATAACCTGATCCATTTACATTAGCCGATAAAGAACTGCAATCAATTTAAAATGAGCCACACACGCACTTGTATTTGGTTAGTAAACAATCAAAGAAAACATTTAAGACACATAATAACTTAATGAACTAAGAAAATTGAAGTCCGAAAAATCTATAATGGATACCTTATGGTAGTGGTCACTCATTACTTTCGTGCTGTCGAATACATGCCATATCTTAAATCTGCTGCTGCTGGGATGTAATGGACCTTTGGCTGGAAGTGTGTCCCCAGCTGAGTATAAGGGGAGAAAGGATCATCCATATAAATTGAAAGAGGTTAGGGCACAGAAAGACTCATACTATTGGCCATTTTTGCCAAGGGTCATTCGACAATGGAATGGCCTTGGAGAGGATAAGGTGGAGGACTTCATCAAAGGAAAGCCAACCATTGCTAGTATTGTGACAGGGGAGGCACCTGAATTATAGCTTAGGGTTTTAGGAGTATTAGGTTATCATAAGTAGGATTGAGAGTTAGTCTCTCCACTGCCATATTGGCCGAAGAAAAGGCTACTTGCAGTGTAACAAATTAGAATTAGAATTAAATCAGACTTTATCTGTCATTTTTCACCCGAAAGGTCTTTATTTGCAGTCGATATTTTTGGCAGAGTTGCTTATTGGTATTGTGCAATAGGTCAGACACCATGCAATATCCAACTAAGCGTTAATTTAACTGCGTTAATTTAACTGTTAATTTTTAGTTGCATAATGCGGTGTTGAAACACGCGGGGTAGGCCGGCATCCCCCCCACAGACAACTCACCCAATATTTCCTGCGGGTTCCAGAAGCTTGGATGGGGTTTACCCAGTCAGAGCATGATCAGTGGACCCGCAGGCGGCAGACCCAACCCTGCCATGGGCGGGATAAGGGTATGATGGTGATGATTTCTGGCTATAGTTTGCATTAAATAAAACCGACTTTAGTAAATAAAAAGTCCCGCTTCACGCCATTTTGTGGCGATCTATTTCTTTTTCCGCTCACAGTCAAAAAAATATAATCGTATTACAAATGGCGTATGCCTGCTTTCTGTTTCCATAGCAACCAGGTTCATTTTCGGTTGGTTTAAATGAAGAGGATGGGAGAAGAAGAAGTATAAAAGTAGGAAGGCGGCGTGCCTGGGAAAGAGAGGAAGGTATGGGGTGAGGTGCTGAAGAACTATGCCGATGAATAGACGAAAACATGGCTAACCAAATTGCTTAGTACTCCAGTGGCGTATGGATTACCAATTCAGGTTTCTTTGTCGCACAGTATATATAATATTCAGAGGATGTTATTATGAGGGAAGGAGGATTGTTGGTCGCATTTAGAGGATAGAGGTGTTATAGAGAAGGAGGAAGAGTTTCCTTGATCTTAGGAATAAGATATTATTCACGAAATATTCATTGCAAAGGACCGAGATGAGAGAACAGGATAAGCACCCATACTGTTATACGTAGGTAACTGTATTAAAAATTACTTCATTTTTGAAATGTATAAATGGAAGTACAAAAAAAAGGAAAGTGTATACATGCATATAAATGAAACGAATCTTTTCATTTTAGACCACTTTACGGCATTACCTAGGACAACAAACTAACAAATTTGTTGTTTGTTGGTTTTTTAGGGCCCTTCAACTACAAGGTCATTAGCCCCGTCCACAGCATAGTTCTTATGCAGAAACTGCGCAGACACTACACTAATGCGACGATATTTGGCCCCCCATGTCACCCATGTCAGCGGCCACCCATGTCAGTACTAGCTGGGGTTGCGCTGCTTAACTTCAGTGATCAGACGAGAACTGGTGTGTCCAACGAAATTCGCCACTCCCACAAACTAACAAAGGATTACCTTCACAAACATGAGTGCGGTTATTAATTCTAATTCATTACACCGCAAGCGGCCCTCCACTTCATTCTCTCCAAGGGTATTCCTGTGACCTTAGCTCCTTTAAGTTATATGAATGATCCTTTTTCCCCTTATACTCAGCCAGGGACATACTTCCAACCAGAGGTCCATTGCAGCCCATAAGCAGCAGTCTGATAACAGAACAGACTCATATTACTGGTCCTTTTTTCCAAGGGTCATTCGGCAATGAAATGCTCTTGATGAGGATAAGGTGAAGAACTTTCTGGAAGAAGGCGCCATTATAGAGGGCAGGCGATGTATGGCAGAATAAATGTTATGCTTCAGGTTCCTTGGGGTTTTAAAATGAGTGAATTTTTAGGAATGAGAGATATTCTCTCCACTGCCAATTTGGCCTATCACAGCTGCGTGCAGTATATTCAACTAGAACTAGATAAAAAGACTAATGCTGTGAGATACACGCCGCTGGCTTAGTGGGTCCCACCCTAATTCGCTATTCATGTCAGACAAGGTAAGTCCTGCCTGAAGGAAAACCAAATTGGACTACAGTACTCCAAAGTGGTCGTATCATTGAGATATAAGCTGTTTCTTTTGCCTCCTACTAATCAGACGGAGGAATTGACCAGCCCTCCCAGTCAGTTTACCAATATTATCCATCCAGGTACCGTGACTTCATCATCTCACCCTTCTCCCGCCTGAGGCAGGGTCGGGTCTGCGGGTTCTACTCCTCCACTCCCGCCTATCCCCGACCAAGTCCCCTCCCACTCCACACATCTCCATGTCCCTCTGCACCACCTGCTCCCACGTCCGTTTTGGTCTTCCCCTACCTCTGGTGCCCCCAATTACCTGCAGTCCCACAATGGACCTAGTAAGCTCCTCCTCTCCCCTCCTCATCACATGCCCATACCACCTCATAATCCAGGTACCGTGACTATTTAAAATAATTCCAAGGTACTTATGAGTCACAACCCTCTCAATCCTCACACCACCTTTGTAGTAATCAAAATCAAGTAGCTTCCTAGATGTTACCTCCTCCACTTTCTAAGAAAAAGTCAATAGTCAAACACGGTGATGTAATCTGAGGCACATCTGCTAGGAGGCAGCAGGTAGTAGTCTAGGTAAAAAGGAGGAAAAATAATTAAAATAATCAATTCAACATATGACAGATTTGGCACTAGAAATATTACTAAACATAGAAACATCAAAAAAAGTGTATTCAGATGGTGACAGGATAAACATAATTCAGTTACGCCTTCTCGATGAAATTTCTAGTCCACACACACAACATATGAACCAAATGAATAATAATTTTCGGTACATTATAAATCTCCCCTCTATCTTCCTGTTTATTAATATGAATATCTAATAAAAGCAATCCGAGAGTTCAAAATGTATGCATCAACCTAGTAATCTGACATAAAACTTAAAACCATTTCCCGTGTAATTCGACGTTATTTTTAATTAAAGTTGCGATTCAATCTGACGTGTATCAAAATATGAAACACGTAAAGCAGCAAGCCAACATACACACACGTTGTTCATTTGCATGAATAATCGTGAACGACTATTGTCACTATGTATACTACCTTGTAATACATTGCACCCAAGTAACATCTTTGTCACTATCTTTCTCACCCTTTCTCTCTCCTTCTAAAATCCGTATTGCTTTCAATCTAAATTCAGTTTTTCAAAGACATATGCGTTACATTACATTGTACCTGAAGTATCTAAACATTGCGTGTCACCAGTTACATCATTTCCATATAAATGACATTGTCAAAGCTTTCAATTTGTGAAATCTGACGCCAGGATTAGTTTCGATCCACTGTCACAATCAAGTATATTCAAGAGATAGCACTGCTCGCATCTCTCCAGCAACTTCTGTAATCAACTGCATTCACGCCAGCTTGGACGGCAATTTCAAACAGGGTTGCATTAAGGGTTTTATGGGTCTTAGGTCGAGTGGACTCCAAACACCGAAATTGTACCTTTTCTACAGCAAATAACCTTGAGGTGTGAAATGACGAATGATAGTCCATCTTCTCATCATCATCTCTAAGCAGGGGGCCAAAGCAGGGTCATTTGCCCATTTATGTCCCATTGGGATACATCAGCGATCTGTTGGACAGCATTAAGCAGCCTGCTGTCAATCCTATGCTTACTTGTTATTGGCCTATTTTGTTTCTTTGAGGCACTTTTCTTCCACCGACACCAGGAGGTACCATTTTGTAATGATCTACACATATATCATTCCACGTAAAAAGGGTTCTTTTCGGTGCAGGGGCGACATCGTACACCCTATATCAGGGTTGTCCAACCTGCGGCCCATGGAGGTTTATAATGGAGCCCGCGGTCGGCCGACAAATAAGAAAAAAAACTGGCCATTCATCACATCTTCTTCAGCACCAGGATGATGCACACTAGCCAACGTACTAGCCTACGGATGCACTACTAGCCATGCAGCAGGTGCTACATAGCCTACTTGCTGTGTAGCACCTAACATCATCGTCCCCCGTTTTGGTTTTCACGGCCCGCGGCCCACAAACTGCTCTTGGGACAGCCGAATGGCCCACAATACCAGAAAGGTTGAAAACCCCTGCCCTATAAAGTGCGGCACTGAAGGAAGGAAGCAACGCAACCCCAGCTAGTACTTACATGGATGGCCACTTGGGAAAACTGGGTACCGCTACAGGCGCGGATCCAAGCGGGGGTTTTTGGGGTTGCAACCTTCGAGTCTTAAATTAGGATTGAAGTAATGCGTAAACTTAAATTAGCTCTTACAGAAATTTAGGACCAGTTTCAAGGAGTCACACGCTTGATAAAGTGCAAAGAACCTCTTTTCTAAATAACGGGGCAAACTTACAGTTCAACCCACCGTTAAAGAGAAGCAAAAAAAGCGATTTCCACTGATATTGGTCACGCTTTTCAACTTATTGTGCAGCTTGCATGCATTACAATAGTCACAACTCGTGTTATCTGTACGCCAGGTAAAAGCCCAACCAAAGGCTTGAGCTACCAGTCGAGGGATGAGGTTGAGTGATTAAAATGCCAATAAACTACTAATGTTGCGTTCATCTTCGCTGCAAAAAAGGAAAAACTATCAAAGATAAGCGACTGTGACCGCTGCCGAGATCAAGATTCGAACCCTCAACCTATCTTCCTGCTAAAACTGCTTAAGCAAATTCACAATTAAGCAGTGAGCACTAGCGCGGAACATTAATCCAGGCTAGGCAGTTTGTTGTGGTTATTAGCATGAGTCTGGGATGTTTCTCAGTTCAACTCACTCTTTCTTTTTCATGCAATATGTCCTCGACATAATTGGGAGAATATGTCCCAGTCATCCCTTCCTCCAGTATGGTGTTGATGATGGTGTCAGCGATCAGGTAACCGAGATGCACCTTCAGCACTTTTCGTCAGGTGGCCCATCTGCTACAGCAGGGTTTCCCAACGGGGTCGGTATAAACCCCTTGGGGGTCAATGGAATTTTAAAGGGGGTCATTGATGATCAAGGGGTCGATTGGGGGTCGACATCTAAACATTTATTTGAATGCATTGTTCGTTACTTTCTTTGAAGACCAACAAGCAACTCCTAATCCATTTCCTACCTATGGCAGGGTTGGTACCTATCTTCTCCCTCTGAATGGACACAAGGATGATATAATGGACAGCGATTTCCCCAGTCAGTTGTCGCCACAGCTGCAACCCAATACTTGTATAGCGTTAGCCTTTGGTTCCTTAGGGTACTCAGTCGAACTCCTACACTTGGGTATTTCACCTCATCTACCCGTTGCATAATAGAAAGGGTTCTTTTATGTGCAGATGCCATCGTACACAACAGGAGACCTCCTCAGTTTTACTTCTCGTGCAAAGGAAAGAGCACTTGAGGCACCTCTCACCTGAAAAGAAGCTAACCCACCTCGGTCCAGTATCGGGAACGGCGAGTTGCGTTGGACACACCAGTTCTTGTCTGATCACTGAAGTTAAGCAACGCAAGCCCAGTTAGTACTGACATGGGTGGTCGCTCGGGAAAGCTGGGTACTGCTAATACCCAATAATCGTCACATTGGTGTAGTGTCTGTGCAGCATATGCATTAGAACTACGCAGTGGACGGGTCTCTAATGACCTTGTAGTTGACGGGACCTTAAACACCAACAAACAAACAAACAAATCGGTCCAGTATCGAACCGAGAACCACTGACACAGTTACCAAGCACGCTACCCACTGCGCCACCGAGACGGGATTTTGCATACCGTATATCAGGTGCAAATTATAGAAAGAAATGTAAGGGGGTCTATGAACTAAGCCCATACTTTTAAAAGGGGTGAATCTAAGAAAAAGGTTGGGAACCCCTGTGCTACAGGGAAAGAATGTGTGATGGGCGTTGCCGTACATCCCGGGCAGAACGGGCACTCTGCGGAGTTTTTGCTTTTCCTACCTTTATGGAGGTAAGCGCGGAAGTACTCGTGTTCGCTCAGTAATTCGCTCTATTTTGAATATGGAACATATGATTCTGCAAGAGGAGGAATTGATAATATGTGGGGTAGGCCGGCATCCCCCCACAGACAACCCAGCCAATATTTCTGCGGATTCCAGACGCCTGGTTGGGGTGCCCCAAGTCAGAGCAGTCTCATCTAGAGAAGGGGCTACTCTTCGATTAGTGACATGGAATGTAGGGCAAGCAGAAGAATTAGTTAGGATCCTTTAAGGGTAGCGGGATTAGTGTAGTTTTCTTACAAGAAACTAGGTGGAAGGGGGATAGATCAAGGCCCCTTGGGGAGGGATACAAGCTTATATATACCGCTAATGAAGGGGGAGGCGAAACGGGGTAGGAAAAGCATTGAACAGTAAATGAGGGACAGTAGGTTGAGGTGGCATGGATACGTAATGAGATGAGAGGTGGAGGAGCTCGCTAGGTCCACTTCAGGAATGCAGGTGGTTGGAAGCACCAGGGGTAGGGGGAGATCTAAGTAGACGTGGGAGTAGGTTGTACGTAAAGATATGGTAGTGTGTGGGGTGGACGGGTTTTTTGTTTAGTTGGTGTTTTCGGGCCCTTCAACTACAAGGTCATTTATGCCCCGTCCACTGTGTAGTTCTGATGCAGAGACTGCACAGACACTACACAAAAAAAGCTTGGAGAGTGCATCTTTAACTGACCCATGATTGGATTAGTTTGTGGGTTGGGGTGTAAGCCAGGCAGCCATAACAGGTCAACCCCTTAGGAGGCTGCCCACAGGAGATGAGGAGGTAGGTGAAAGGACGAGGGTTAATTTGCAGCACCCAACGTTCTTTACCAACCACCCAAGTTGATATTGACGTGGGTGTGCGCTACTTAACTTCAGTGATCTAACGGGAACTGGTGTGTCCAACGCAACTTGGCCGCACCAATTTTTGGATACTAGTTGTACCCAGATTTCCCAAGCGGCCACTCATGTCAGTACTAGCTGGTGTTGCATTGATTAACTTCAGTGAACAGACGAGAACCGGTGTGTGCAAAGCAATAAGCCGCGCCTTGGACGGTGACCTAGTGGGAGATAGACGGCAGTGAGGGCTAGAACCCACAGACCCGACCCTGCTACAGGCGGGATGAGGGTATGATGATGAAGAATTAAAAAATTCAGTTCTGAAAATTGTGAATGACCCAATTAGAATGGAGATCACAGTCTCCTCTAGAGGACATTAGGATTTAAAGTTCCAAAGCGAACGATTGTCAGCCATTATTTAAGGATGTAGATATTCCATGTTAACAAATAGCAGTCAAATACTTGGAAATAACAGTATACGGATCCTTCAAGGTTCGTTATCAGTGAAATTCACGCACATGTAGCGAATAGATAATCTTTGTCATGCATATGTGATCAATAAAATGTGAATAAAAAGGTAATCGTAAAACTTGTAAAGATGGTGACGTTAGATTGGCTTCGTTCGGTTTCTTTCCTTCAAAACGGTAAGCATTGAAAAAAGTGCACAATGAACGTCTTAGTAGGCAGCAAAAATACACATTGAAATGATCTCTAAAAACCCAATAATACTAAGTTAAAATAAGATTTATATATTCTGTAAAGACAGGACAGCATATTTTTTTTCTCAGAGTATGAAAGAAGATACACAAAAACTGAACAAGGAAAAGGAATTCAATCAGCCTTTAATAAAGCAATGTGGTTTCCATACTTCAAAACTGTCTGTTATTATTAAAGACTGCACCATCACTACAGAATTACAAATTCATTCGAAGATATGCTAAATATATTTCTGAATGCTCATGCATCTGTGGCCCAGTGGCACCCTCCTCGGTGGCACAGTGGGTAGCACGCTTGGTAACTGCATAGTAGTTCTAGGATCGATACTGAACCGAGGTAGGTTGACTTCTTTCAGACAGAAAGAGGCTCCGAGCGCGCCTTCTTTCGGATGAGCAGTAAAAACAGAGGTCTGGTGTGGTGTACGATGGCATTTGCACGGAAAACAACCCTCTCTACTGTGAACGAATAGAATTCCCAGGTGTAGATAGGTAGACCAGGGTTGTTTTATATCACAAGGTCCTGGACTCATTGCCCCACACCATCTAATCATTACCACCCGCAAAGCTACACGAGCAAGATTCATTGCACGAATATAAAAATATTTCAGCATTATAAACTCAGAGGTTCGTTCCTGGGGACGTCTTTGGTTATTAAGTGCTCTGCAGACCATTAAGGTGCCTTCCGTCATACCAGAAAAAGAAAAACCTACGTGTGGGTATGATATGTCCCCTGCTCATCCACGATCCATGACTACTGGAATAGGATACAATCAGCACATGACCTGAAGCTGAATAAAAAGCAACAATAGTAAAACACTTGCCACTTAAGCGGTAGGGTGGTTGACTTTGAGTCCATGAATGCAGGCTCGATCCTAGTCGAGGCTCCGAACGGAGAGGCAGAACCTTCCTTCAACTGGAAAGAAAACCTAATGGAAAACACTGGGTACTACTAATATCCACAAACCGTCGTAACAGCGGAATGTCTGTGCAGCTTCTGCATTAGAACTACGCTGTGGACGGGACTCTAATGACTACTGTAGATGAAGGGCCCTAAAACACCAACGAGACGAAAAGGTGTATACACGGAAAGGAACCAAAGTAAAATATACACGTAGATTATAAAAGTTCTCCAAGAGTCTGAGCTCGCCCCACTCCAAGTATCGATAAAATTCCCAGGTACAGCAGCTCGTTCCACCACGGGCATCGATAAATTTCCATTAGTAGGAAAGAGATGAAACATTGGATGGGGCAGATGAAACAGTTGTGCAAGGAAGATATTTTAATTCTCAGGACAGCTCCCCACCCTTTTAGGACAAAGAATGTGTGAAACAGACAGACTGAAGAAAAGTACTTTGAGGGAATGTCTGCGGCTTTGGTACTGACTTTGTATATGTCAGAGGTAGAAGGACGAGGGATAGAGACTTGTGTCACACCACTGACATCAACGGCTATGCTAAGCGTCTATAATGTGCAGACAACAGCTGCACAGTATGAGACAACCAATTTCGTATCAGTGCATCATTCTGGCTGTGAACGATGCAAATATTATAATGAAAATGCACTGATTATCAAATAGCGCCGCGGCCGCTGTTGTTAGCTTGCGACTCTTCAATCGTCCATGATTTTTAATGATGCTGAGAGCCCTATTTATTTATATTAGTAGCGAGAGGAAAGAGACAACGAGAAACCCCAGCTGCAGCATCCAAATTATGGATGCCATTAATATAACACCATCGCACTTTGAAAGTCAGATCGGATATTTTATTATATAGATAGTCTTAATTGCTCCTCAATTAAGAAAGGACCTATTTATGATGCCCTTTTAAAGCCCTTAATGGTGCTTTTTCAACCTTTACATGTGGACGTGTCAAGGAAAAAGGTGTAAAATATGAAGAGCAGCAATTAAGACTAATGGGCACAACTTCAGGACCTGTGACTTACAAAATATTACAAATAGGTAAGTTAAGCATAACGCGTTTAATTTGCATAATTAAAAATACAGGTGGTCAATTAATTAAACTAATCAATTAATTAAACAGGTGACCATTTTGAAACTGCTGCAAGGACTCTACTTCGAGGAACCTCTTATACAACGAAAGACCTCCAAGTGCCCACACAGTTCGTTGGTGTTTTAGGGCCCTTCAACTACAAGGTCATTAGATCCCCGTCCACTGCGTAGTTCTAACGCAGGGACTGCACAGACACTACACTAATGCGACGATTTTTTGGGTGTTATTAGTGTTACTCAGTTTCCCAAACGGCCACCCATGTCAGTACTAGCTGGGGTTGTGTTGCTTAACTTCAGTGATCATACGAGAACTGGTGTGTCTTGTTTGTTGTTTAAGGTCCCGTCAACTACAAGGTCATTAGAGACCCGTCCATTGCATAGTTCTATGCATAGACTGCTCAGACACTACACTAATGCGACGATTATTGGGTATTAGCAGTACCCAGCTTTCCCGAGCGACCACCCATGTCAGTACTAACTGGGTTTGCGTTGCTTTACTTCAGTGATCAGATGAGAACTGGTGTGTCCAACGCAGTATGCCGCTCCCTAGGACCTGCTACTGACAATCTAAAAACTAAGACTAATTTCTGCTAACGCTTTAAAACCTGAGAACTATCAGACAGAAGTGAGTGGTAAATTGTAGGTTAGCTGTAGAAAACCCACAATAAATCCATTAATTTTATCTCGTTTTTAAATATAAGTTAAAATGACAATCAAAATGTCGCTTTTGTCATCTATTTCGTGTCTTACAACTCATTTCTTCCTCTCATACTCGATATTCCGCTAAAACCACATGGTAGTTTTCAGAAAGAAATTTATCAAAAATGTCATTTAATTTCTGGTCATCAATCAATGGACATTAAGTGGAACCTGATCATTTCATAATGGATAACTGCCAAGTTCCTACTACTTTTCATTCAACAAAATTAAACAGTCTGAGGCCGAGTCAGTAGCAAAACGGATGACTATCAGTTCTGGGTCGAGTTTACAGTGGACCCTGGGTCTTAATTTAGTATTGGTTTGTCCCAGCTCCTCATGCATTCGAATTAGAGAGAAAATCCGTCAAGCTCTGGGATTACAACGGATATAAATGTCACCTGTAGGAATAAATTCATCTAGTGCCGACACTTCAGGACATCTGACGAGGGTAATTCATGAAACATGGGTTTTAATTGATTCTTGTTTCGTTGGTGTTTTAGGGCCCTTCAACTACAATGGTCATTAGAGCCCCGTCCAGTGTCTCCACCGACACTACGCTGTTACGACGATTTTTGGGCATTAGCAGTACCCAGTGTTCTCAAGCGGTGACCCATGCTTGGTAGGCCTACTATTTGGGGTTGCGTTGCTTAACTTCAGTGATCAGACTAGAACTGGTGTGTGTGCTCCGCATGGAATTTAAGGGGCGTTCCTACACTTCTACACCTGCCATTTTTGATCATTTTCATACTCATCTCTGACGCAAAATTTTGCGGGATTTCGTACTGAAAGAGTTAACAATTATGAGTCGGGCTTTAGGCACAACTCAACCCGCCTCGGTGGCAGAGTGGGTAGCACGCTCGGTAACTACGTCAGTAGTTCTAGGTTCGATTTTTCGTTCGTTCGTAGGTGTTTAAGGTCCCGTCAACTACAAGGTCATTAGAGACCCGTCCATTGCATAGTTCTATGCATAGACTGCACAGACACTACTTTAATGTGACGATTATTGGGTATTAGCAGTACCCAGCTTTCCCGAGCGGCCACCCATGTCAGTACTAACTGGGCTTGCGTTGCTTAACTTCAGTGATCAGACAAGAACTGGTGTGTCCAACGCAACACGCCGCTCCCTCTTGGTTCGATACTGAGCCGAGGTGGGTTGGCCAAGGGTTGGCTTCTTTCTGGCGAGAGAGAGGCTCCGAGTGCACCTTCTTTCGGTTGAGAAGTAAAACCGAGGTCCCGTGTGGTGTACGATGGGATTTCCACGTAAAAGAGCCCTCTCTACTATGCAACGGGTAGACGAGGCAAAATTTTCCGGTGCAGGAGCTCTACTGCTCTGCGGGAATGTACTGTATTAGAAAGAGTTGAATTTCGGTAAGTTTGCCCCACTGTCATCTCCTATGTCGCTGAGCAACATCAAAGTCGAATTTTGAACTCGTTGACCTGTCAGAAAAATTGACAACATCATTTCTACAGATCCCATGTGGGACACTAGCAATATCTATTATACAGTTATAATATCCAAAAGAAGCAAGCACTAACCCTTTTACCGCCTAAGGTAGCCTATCTTGTCGGGTACCTATCTTGTTCCTCTGAATGGACACACGTGGTGATTATTGGGCGGTGTTTTTCCGCAGCCGCCTGCCGACCAAAGCTGTAACCCTTATGCTTTTTATCGTCGGGCTACTGTTCGGTGGGGTACCCCACCAAAGCCAAGGGGGGAACTCCTACACCTGGGAACTTTGCCTCATCTACCCGTTGTACAGTAGAGAGGGTTCTGTTACGTGCAAATGCCATCGCACATCACACGAGGACCTCGGTTTTACTTCTCATTCGAAGGAAGGCGTACTCGGGGATTCTACCAATCTACTTCGATCCAGTATTAAACCAGGAATCACTGGCGCAGTAAACTGAGCAAGTTACCTATTGCTGTTGCTGTTTGTTGGTGTTTTAGGGCCCTTCAACTACAAATGTCATTAGAGCCCCGTCCACAGCATAGTTCTGATGCAAAGACTGCACAGACACTACACTAATGCGACGATTTTTGGGTATTAGCTGTACGCAATTTTCCAAAGCGGCCACCCATGCCAGTACTAGTTGTAGTTGCGCTGCTTAACTTCAGTGATCAGATGAGAACTGGTGTGTCCAACGCAATTCACCGCTCTGCGCTACCTACTGCACCACCGAGGGAGGTCTCATGTGGTGCGTTTGATGTCACTTGCAAAAGAAACCTTTTCTATATAAGATGTGCAGATCGGTAAATTTCCAAGGTGTAGGAGCTCGCTCGTCCCCCCCCCCCCTTCCGGGGGTCGGTGGAGGAAAGTGCACCATCGAAACAAAATAGGTTGACGATAAATAAGCATTAGGTTGGCAGCCGACAGGATAAAAATGCCTTCCATGGGCTCAATGGATACCCGACTCTGCCATGGGTGGGGAAAAAGCTCTTTAATAAGCAGCTATTGGACGGACAGATGGATGGATGCAGGTGAGCCGGAGGGAGACAGACAGAAAATAATCGACGACGGTTAAACGGAATTGATCGACTGGATCGTTTCGACTTTTAGATATATGGTGTTGATTTCATCAAATAATCCAAGGCGTTTCAAATTCAAATAATCGTATGATATCAAGTCCAATATCACGAATCTGAGGTAGGATCGAAGAAGGCGCTTTTAACAACAAAACACGTGAATAAGTCAGAAAGAATAACAATACACTGCTCAGTTATCAGCATATTTATAGTTGGAGACGGTACATAATTTATTATAAATATGCTTCTGGGTGCCGACTATGAAAAGTACAATACAATATTAGGAACCGCGAGGGAGAGGATGGCAGAAAGAGCCGAACGGAGGAGAAGGAGGGCGAGTGATTATCATCAAATTTATTGCTCACTACAAAAAGTATAATGTCTATGCAATTAAACCACTGCTAACTGATCTCTATTTTTCTTGCCTTTTATAGCCCAAACCTCCAACATACAAATAAGAGTAATGCTAGCAACAATAAAATATGGAGACAAATTATGCAGATGGGGGATTCACCTTCACCCATTCTCCACACTTAGACTGATTGCAACCAAACCCCACCTTTCAAAGACCCATGCAATTTAAATCTACTAATACTGATATAAATTTCGGTACTGAGCCAACATTTATTTTGTAAAATGGATCCATCTATCTGAAATCTGAACTCTATTTAATGCGCAGCAGCACTTTTGGAATGACCCAGTTCTCATCTTCCTTTTTCCTTGATTACCGATTCTTACATCGGACAGGTTCTCTCATTACTGACTCTTGCAGTCCGCTTCGGTAACTCAATGGTATCGAGCTTAACTTTAAGCCTGCGAACTCAAGTTCAATCCTAGCTAATGTAGGTGACTCCTATAGGGAGAGATGTCCCAAATGCGCTTTCCCGAGAGGCTGTATTGTGTTGGATACATCAGTTCTCGTATTATCACTGAAGTTAAGCAACACAATCCCATATAGTACTAGCATGGGCAACTGCTTGGGAACACTGGGCACTGCTAATACCCCAAAATCGTCGTAACAGCGTAGTGCCTGTGCAGACTCTGCATTAGAACTACGCAGTGGACGAAGTAGTTGAAGGGCCCTAAAACACCAACAAAATATACAATGAGCTTTCCGTCAGTTAGGACGAAAAGTTGGTGCCCTACCATGTGGTGCGAAAGAAACCACCCACTTTGGTCCAGGACCGACTCTGGAACTACTCATGCAACAGTCCAGTACGCTACCTTTGCGCCACTGCGGTACAAAAGACATTAAACTACTACGTCATCAGCAGATCAATTTCACGTTTAGGCAGGGTTAGGTACCCATGAGTTTGACATGTCCAAGCAGACAAGAGGTCAGAGTGTGACCATCAGGAATTCACGAGTTTTTAAGTGGCTAGCCACTGACATGCAAGATTACATTGGGTTTGAATTGTCCTCAAAACTCACGTGGGGTGGGTTTAATGTCACGCTGCATACGTTAACACCCCCCTCTCTCTCAGCCCTCTCGAGAGGGCGGCCTCCCCTTTTGTGATTAGTGAGAGGGCGCCTGTGTTTTACAGATGGACGACATAGGAGAGCAGCATTATCACTTACTAGATTTTATCTTCCTGACGCGAATTAAACATGCGTGGACAATCAACACCATATCACAAGCTATCCTGAAACTTTGGTAGAAGCGAACCCTCAGTCGCCTAGTCTCCCCAGCACCTCCCTCCTTTTAACGACATTATCTTTACATACGGGTTTCTGCACACAATAATATTCGTTCTACCAGTTTGACTTTTAAAAGAGACATAATGTGTCCACGATGACATGGACGACGTGTTTTGATAATGGGAGAACTGTTGGTGGGCTCTATGGCCATTTTCATCACAAACACACCATTTCTCGATTGTAAATCGAGGCTTTTCCACTATCAAAAGTCCGTCGTGAAGCATAAAAGTGACACGGCGACAATTCAACCGAGTGCACCAGCGGAACAACAACGTAATTTCTATCAAGATACTTTAAAAATCAGTGGGAAAATTAACAAACACTACACGGTTTTGATTGGGTCGTAGTTGGTCCTAAAGGGACAATTAAGGTTCATCAACGCATATAACAAACGCAATTTTCTACTTTCAGCTCTTCTACACAGCGTCACCTGACGGACAACACATTTATCCAACTTAATGACGTGTAGAAAATCCCTCAAAACTTCATAAACCCATTGAAGACTCCTAGATAAAGGCGAGAGGAATTAAAGAGTTGAGGTGGTCAACTTCTCTCGGGTCACTGCTTCTGTCATTTAAAAATAGTTCATTAAAACGCCCATTTATCATCATATACTTATCCCGCCTGTGGCAAGGTCGAGTCTGCGCGTTCTAGCCCTCCACTCTCACCTATCTCTGACAAGGTCCCAGTCCACCCCACACACTACCAGGAGCGGCGAATTGTGTTTACACACCAGTTCTCGTCTGATCACTGAAGTTAAGCAGCGCAACCCTAGTTAGTACTGACATGGGTGGCCGCTTGGGAAAACTGGGTATTGCTAATACCCCAAAATCGTCGCATTAGTGTAGTATCTGTGCAGTCTCTGCATTAGAACTATGCTGTGGACGGAGCTCTAATGACCTTTGTAGTTGAAGGACCCTAAAACACCAACAAACACACACACTACCATATCTTTACGGACAACCTACTCCCACGTCTGCTTTGGTCTCCCCATCCCCGGGTACTTCCAACCACTTGAATTCCTGAAATGGACCTAACGGGAGACCATTTCCAAGGGTGTCGCTTCTTCTCAGCATAACGTCGACGATGGTGATTGGGAGCAAGGTAATCTAGCCGCAACTCCAGCATTGTGCGTTGCGCATAGTTGCAAGCGAATAACGTGTGTTGGGCGCCATGCGTGGGTAGCAGCACAGGCACTCAACTGAGTTCACACTTCCTTGGGCGGAACGCGCGATCTGCTGGACATTTTTACCCTGCCGGCTGCCAACCTAATACTATAACCCACACCGTACAGGGGGCATAACTTTAATTCCCATCTGACAGAAGGCACACTCAGGGCATCTCTTCTCTTTCTCTCACCCGAAAGAAGCCGCAAGCTAGGGCCAGGGTTAAATCTGCATCCCCAGGTGACACTGAGGCGGGCTACGGGATACAACCTTCACGTCTTAAAACCGACTCAAGCATAAGCGTTCGTATTATGATAAAGAGGTATGAAAACTTCTCAACTCACAGGTGTGTTGGTGAGCGGCGAGTTGCGTTGGACACACCAGTTCTCGTCTGATCACTGAAGGTAAGCAACGCAAGCCCAGTTAGTACTAACACGGGTGGTCGCTCAGGAAAGCTGGGTACTGCTAATACCCAATAATCGTCGCATTAGTGTAGTGTCTGTGCAGTATATGCATTAGAACTATGCAATGGAGGGGTCTCTAATGACCTAGTAGTTGACGGGACCTTAAACTCCAACAAACAACAACACAGGTGTGTTTCGGTGCGAATCGCATTCATTTTGGACGTTGGCAGTAATGGTGGGGTGTGTATGTGTGTGTCATTAAGCCAAGGAACCACAGTAAAGCCACGTTTTTATCTTCGCAGAACCACCAAGATAAGGAAAGAGTGAACTTGCTGCTGAAAAAGAGAATAAAGAAAATTTATCTTTTCATCCTGAAAAACAAAGTTCATCAATTTCTAACAGCTTCCTACAGAAGTGGAGCAGAGAACCATGAAACGATGTTGGCTAAATCTGCGTGAAAGTAATTTTGGCTATGACGGACCTAAGTATAATATTAATACGTCATAAGCCCAATGTGAAAAGACGAGTAGGCCTACAACTCCATCTAACTCTTTTCCGCAGAGCTATATTAAGCAATATATAGTTGTAAAACTCAGTCTCTCTAAAGCGTTGTAAGCAACAAAATCCTCTTAGAATGTCACCAAGCAAAGAAAGCGGAAAGATAACCTATTAAACGAAATTGCAATCAACTTTTCAAGTTTCAATTAATCCTCTTCTCCTCCTCTTTCGCCTGCTGCTACTGCTCCAAATTTTTCATATGAGCAATGATACGCAAATTCACAGTCGGGAGAATAAGATAAGTTCTCCTTAACAATACTCTTAAGAAAGTCATCTACTTAAATCTCTAAAAATCTTTTTTATTGATGGTTCAACTTTTAAGATTTGAATATTTATATACATAATGACATCTGAAATGAAATGTTGCAATGAAATTCAGATTTTGTTGTTTGTTTCGTTGGTGTTTTAAGGCCCTTCAACTACAATGGTCATTAGAACTCTGCCCACTGTTACTTGTTTTTGTTGTGTGTTGATGTTTTAGGGCCCTTCAACTACAAAGGTCATTAGAGCCCCGTCCACAGCATAGTTCTTATGCAGAGACTTTTCCCAAGCGGCCACCCATGTCAGTACTAGCTGGGGTTGCGCCGCTTAACTTCAGTGATCAGACGAGAACTGGTGTGTCCAACGCAA
>JAAFCE010004209.1:18409581-18429401 GCA_013389805.1 Trigoniulus corallinus | reverse complement strand
GCGGTGACACCCCCTCTCCCGAAAAAAGCCGCTTCTTCTGCTTTGGTGGCACCCCATTTCTCATGGTGGGAGTGGTGTCACCTGGTGTGGCCCGCACCCCCGTAGTGACTGTTGTTGTTGTTTGTTGGTGTTTAAGGTCCCGTCAAGTACAAGGTCATTAGAGACCCGTCCATTGCGTAGTTCAAATGCATACACTGCACAGACACTACACTAATGCGACGATTATTGGGTATTAGCAGTACCCAGCTTTCCTGAGCGACCACCCATGTCAGTACTAACTGGGCTTGCGTTGCTTAACTTCAGTGATCAGACGAGAACTGGTGTGTCCAACGCAACTCGCCTCTCCCCACCTAGTGACGCCAATGCATCCACTGTTACAAGACACTACCCTGTTGCGACTATTTTAGGTAGTAGCAGTACCCAGAGCTCCCTTTTTTCTGTTTCGTTGGTGTTTTATGGCCCTTCAACTACTTCGGTCATCAGAGCCCCGTCCACCGTGCAGTTCTAATGCAGAGACTGCACAGACACTACACTAATGCGACGGCTTTTGAGTATTAGCAGTACTTAGTTTTCCCAAGCGGCCACCCATGTCAGTACTAACTGGGGTTGCGATGCTTAACTTTAGTGTCAGATGAAAACTGGTGTGTCCAGCACAATACAGCCGCTCATTAAATCCAGATTATAATGGTCGCAAAATTCTTACTACCTCTGCGGCCCGCTCCGACTGTTAAAAGATTTAATTTGTATGCAATTAAAAAAGTTGAGGGACTGAAAAAATGTTGAGAAATTACCGGAAGTCAAACGTGCGTTTTGTTTTGATTAAAAATATATATTTTTAACTCAATAGCAGGTTCTTTATTTAAAAAAGCAACTACTATCCCTTTTCTCGCCTATGGCAGGGTCGTGTACCCATCTTTATCCCTCTGGATGGACACATGGAGGAACTGTTGGACTGTATTTTTCCACATCTGGCTGCCGACCTATATTCGTTGGGGGACTCCACTGATTTTAAGTAAATATGGTCCTATTGCTTACTCTCTCTGCTTCAGTTCGAATCATTTGATGTAAGTAAAATATTTTGTAAATCGCAATTTTGTAATTGTCTAAATGCAAAACGGGCCGGATCCGGCCTGTATGACGCAGGTTTTGAGAACCATGAAATAGAGAACGGTGAAAGCAGATAGCAGTAAGTCCCTTCGGGGGCCCTACATCCGGGCCTACTTGACCTATACATACGACCATAAAGTAATAGTTTTCGGGACTGACCACAGTGCCTTAAGTCCACTCTAAACTATCACATAAATTTTACTTTACCGGAAGTTCGACTGGCAATACAGTGCCATATTTATCCATTCATCATCCACTATTGAGATAGCTATACCCATCCATTAGAAATTGACCACGCCGGCCTTTTAAACTCCATGTCTGCAAACAAGGTTACACCAGAGGTCGTTTTATTGCCCTCATGGACTCGAAGCCAGCCGCCAAAAAGTATCAGGTTTGGCAATCAGCCACGAACCATCATCACCCTCTATTTGAATAACTTTTCCTCCGCCACTTCACCGAACAGCCACAACCACCGCAGCACTATTAATCTCTTTCAGAAAACTACCGAGCGGCTTATTGTGTTGGGCACACCAGTTCTCGCTGTTCACTGAAGTTAAGCAACGCAACCCCAGCTAATACTAACATGGGTGGCCGCTTGGGAACACTGGGTGCCGCTAATTCTAGTTCTAATATTATACACTGCAAGCAGCCTTTTTGGCCAATATGGCAGTGGAGAGACTAACTCTCAATCCTACTTATGATAACATAATACTCCTAAAACCCTAAGCTATAATTCAGGAGCCTCCCCTAATACAATACCAGCTATTGTTGGATTTCCTTGGATGAAGCCCTCCACCCTATCCTCACCAAGGCTATTCCATTGTCGAATGACTCTTGGCAAAAATGACCAGTAGTATGAGTCTGTTTGTGCTCAAACCTCTTTCATTTTATATGGATGATCCTTTCTGCCTTTATACTCAGCTGGGGACACACTTCCAGCCAATGGTCCATTACAACCTAGCAGCAGCAGTCTTATAAAAAGGCTAATGCTGTGAGATATACGCCTCTGGCTTAATGTATCCCACCCTAGTTCCTTAATCATGGCAGATACACTCTCTGTGTGAGAAAACCTATTAAGTACTATTCTTGCTGCCCTCCTATGGATCCTTTCAACCTCCCAAGATAAGTCCTGCCTGAAGGGGAACCAAATTGGACTGCCATACTCCAAAATTGGGCGTACCATAGAAATATATGCTGTTTCCTTTACCTCTTTTGTGCTATCTCTAAGGACCCTATTAATCAGACGGAGGAATTGACCGGCCCTCCCAATCACTTTACCAACGTGATCCTTCCAATTACCCTCACTATTTAAGACAATACCCAGATGTTTATGGGTTACAACCCTATCAACCCTAACTCCACCTACGTGATAATCAAAATCAAGTTGCTTTCTAGATCTGGATATTGTTAGGATCCTACACTTCCTCCGGTTTAATGGCAATTCCCATTTTACACACCAATTGTAAATCCTATCTAGATCCTGTTGTAATTGCACACAGGATGATAACCCATCATCTAATACCCGAGCAGCACATGTGTCATCTGCAAATAGTTCAAGGAAGGAATCAATATCAAGCCCCATGTCGTTCACATAGAGAATGTACAACAAAGGACCCAATACATCGTCACATCAGCGTAGTTTGAGCAGTCTCTGCATTAGAACTACGCAGTGGACGGAGGTCTAATGACCTTTGTAGTTGAAGGGCTCCAAAACACCAACAAAACAAGCAGAAACCTACCAAGACGAAATTTGAGGAACACTAGGGTGGCTACTGACATTCCTGACAGAAGAACTTTCAACAATATGTAAGGGCGCTGTAGGGGGAGGGTAGCAAAATGCGTACAGAATGTCAACGGTTGGATGTACAGAAGGACAAATCAAAGTGACAAAAAAATTGCAGATACGGAGGAGAAAGGCCTACGGTAGGCAACATATAAAGGCAGAATCTTGAACGCAAAGCTGACATACGCACTATAAATTTCCAAATTCCTGAAGCAACATGAAATTTTTGAAGTGGAATGGCCATAAAAATTCAGATCCGGCTCCGTTTGTATATGCCAGGCTCCCGTACACCGACAGTAACTTTCAATAAACAATCTAAACGATTTAGAAAAAGAAAACGGTAACATTCAGGTCTGGTGATTATCCGGCCTCGGTGACGCAGTGGATAGCGTGGTCGGTAACTGCGCCAGTGTTTCTAGGTTCGATACTGAACCATGGTAGGTTGGCTCCATTCGGGAGAGCGAGATGCTCCGACTACGCCTTCATTCGGATAACCGAGGTCCCTTGTGGTGTACGATGGCATTTGCAAGTCAAGAACCCTCTCTACTGTGCAATGGGTAATAAGACAAATTTCCAGGTGTCGGAGCTCGCCCCCTGGCGTTGCTGGAATTCCCCAACGAACAGTAGAGTGCAGATATATATTAATAAGGGTTGGAGCTTTGGTCGGCAACCGGGTGCAGAAACAAAAACACTGTCCACCTCAATCCAGTATCGAACCTGGAACCATTGACGTAGTAGTCGAACATGTTACCTCCTGAAAACAAAGCAACTCCTAACCCTTTTCCCGCCTATGATAGGGTCGGGTACCCATATTGTCCCTCTGAATGGACACAAGGGCGATATATTGGTCATAGTTTTTCCTCAACCGGTGCCGACCAAAGCTGCAACCCCTATGCTTATTTATCGTCGGTCTGCTGTTCATTTTTTTCGGGAATTCCGCCGACGTCAGGGGGCGAGCTCTTATACCTGGAAAGTTTGCCTCATCTACCCGTGAGATCACTGAAGTTAAGCAGTGCAAGCCCACGTCAATATCAACATGGGTGGTTGGTAAAGAACGTTCGGTGCTGCAAATTTCCCCTCTCCTTCATCCTCTTCACCTACCTCCTCCTCTCCCGCGAGCAGCCTCCTAAGGGTTCGTCCTGTTATGGCTGCTTGGCTTACTCCCCAACCCATGAAATTAATCCAGTAATCCAGAGGGTTCTTTTACGTGCAAGTGCCATCGTACACCAACACGGGACCTCGGTTTTACTTCTCATCCGAAAGAAGGCGCACTCGCGGCCTCTCTCTCTCTCTCTCGCCCGAAAGAAGCCAACCCACCTCGGTCTAGTATCGAACCTAGAACTACTGACGCAGTTGCCGAGCGTGCTAACCTACTGAAAACGTTAAAGAAAAATTCCACATTTCGACTAAAATTTGGTTATTTGGGGGGGGGGAACGTGCGCTGAGTAGCCTTGTAGTCCAACTACCGGCGTCAATAGATTTCTTGGCAATTAAACTCTATAAGCAAACTCTGAAATATTTCCAATATTATCTACGTGTACTTCCAACCATAAAATCATAAAATAATGGATGCAGCTTGGTCTACTCATCCCTCTCTCACTCTGTCTTCCACCCTCTTTCTCCCTCCTTCTCCTAAGTAATAAAAATGAATGAAAACCTGTCAGCGACCGTGATTTCGTGGTGGTGGTGGGGTGAATTATCTTGAAAGTCACACTACAATGGGTCCATGCGCATGACGAAGTCAAATTACCAAAATGATAAATAGTCATCAGGTTCCAGTTTGATGGCCATCTATCAACTCGTACACACAAAGTACAGATACGCCGAGCGAGAAACTGATCCGCCGTTACACCTTCGTAAACAACGTTAAAAGAATTTGTCATCTAATATCATAAGTAAGCGATACTCTTTTGTAAAAGAAAAGAAAAAAATTATAACACTCAAGAGAGATTAAGTATTAAAATTATCTATACTTCCAAATATTAATTAATAATGATGTTACTATCTTGAAATTTTATCATCTTTTCCTCCAGTAAGGAACTGAACAAATAGCAGCAGCAGTAGCACCAACTAGGGGTGGCGAACCTATGGCACGCAGAACAATTTTATGGGCACGTGGCATGTACATATACAGGGTAACCTGCAGTATACAAAGCCAAAACAATCTGCAACTCCTAACCCTTTTCCCGCCTATGGCAGGGTACCCATCTTGTCCCTCTGACTGGACACAAGAGCGATATATTGCACTGCCGGTCGCCGACCAAGGCTGCAACTTCCACATTTATTTATCGCCTATCTACTGTTCGTTGGGATTAGGCATTCCACCGACACCAGGAGAGGGGGCGAACTCCAGCATCCAGAAATTTTTGCTTCACCTACCCGTTGCATAGTAGAGAGGGTTCTATTACTTAAAAATGTCATCGTACACCACACCCTGGACCTCGGTTTTACTCCCCTCCCCCTAAAAAAAAGAAGCCAACCAGTAGAAAACCAGTATTGAACCTAGAACTACTGACATAGTTGACGAGCGTGCTGTTACCCACTGAGCCAGGCCATAAAGCCTAACCCATCAATTGGTGAAATGTCCATTTCCTGTAACAAACCGGAAGTAAGGGTATCCTATTATATATTCCTTTAACAAACGTTATGGCACGTTAGTACATTTTTTTTTTTGTTGGAGTTTTAGGCCCCGTCAACTACAAGGTCATTAGAGACCCGTCCACTGTATAGTTCTAATGCATATACTGCACAGACACTACACTAATGCGACGATTATTGGGTATTAGCAGTACCCAGCTTTCCCGAGCGACCACCCATGTCAGTACTAACTGGGCTTGCGTTGCTTAACTTCAGTGATCAGACGAGAACTGGTGTGTCCAACGCAACTCGCCGCTCCCCACGTTAGTACAGAAAGAAATATAACTTTTTAAATTTTTGGCACTCCAGCAGAAATAGGTTCGCCACCCCTGAACTAGTGCCTATAACGACTAAAAGGAGCTACACTTCAAGGTGAGGACTGCTGAAAGTGACGCAAATGAATATAATTCCAGGACACAGCCTTGCAAGGAGCCTTAATTTTGTCTCGTTGGTGTTTTAGGGTCCTCCAACTACAATAGTTATTGGAGCTCCGTCCACTTTGTAGTTGTAATGCAAAGTCTGCACAGACACTACGCTGTTATGACGATTTGGGGATTTATCAGTTCCCAGTTGTTTGTTCGTTGGTGTTTTAGGACCTTTCAACTGCAAGGTCATTAGAGCCCCGTCCACAGCATAGTTCTTATGCAGAGACTGCACAGACACTACACTAATGCGACGATTTTTGGGTATTAGCAATACCCAGTTTTCCCAAGCGGCCACCCATGTCAGTATTAGCTGGGGCTGCGTGCTTAACTTCAGTGATCAGACGAGAACTGGTGTTTCCAACGCAATTCGCCGCTCTTAAACAGTTTCCAGTGTTCCTAAGCGGTCACCCAGTTGTTTAACTTCAGTCATCAGATAAGAACTGGTGTGTCCGTAATATTTATTAACGTTTTAGGACCCTTCAACTACTATGGCCATTAGAGCCCCGTACACTGCATAGTTATAATGCAGAGGTATTAGCAGTACACAGTGTTCCAAAGCTATCACCCATGTTAGTACTAACTGGGGCTGTGTTGTTTAACTGCAGTCATCAGACGAGAACTGGTGTGTCTAACGCAATACAGCTGATCTGCAAGGAACCTTAAAAATATCATGGATGCTCTGTAAGAATTATGTAATAGATATGAAGACAACACCTGATGTATAATCGCCACTAAAGTTCCTCCTACCTATGGGAACATCGGGTGCATATTTTTAGCACATTTTAGCCTCCCCTGCCCTCGAGCCTGGAATCGTTCGGTACATCCCTTCAGGTTAGGCTCTTTCTTGCTCTCTGGGGGCTTTACCGGTTGTCAGTGTGTCAGTCACGATATAAATCCTCTACATAGAGGAAGGCCATGTCGGAGGGCGTCCCTCCTCTTCAGCATAATGTCGACGATGGTGACCCAGCTGCACCTCCACCATTGTGCGTCGAGCACAGTTGCAGGCTAAGAACGTGTGGTGGGCGTCGTCGCTCACTCCCGGGTAACAGCACGGACACTCTGCTGAGTTCGCACTTCCTACCTTGTGCTGGAAAAGGCTTTTTTTTGTTTTTGTTGGTACCTTTGGGCCTCTCAACTACAATGATCATTAAAGCCCCGTCCGCAGTGTTCTTCTAATGCAGAATCTGTACTGCCCCTCGCTGTTAAGGCCGAAAAGGAAAGAGACAAGGATTGGACACGGAGTAAAAGCGCCCCTGAGCCAAATACTTGAAATATTTGAAAGCATGTAAAATTCGTAATCTGTCGCCCAAAATCCTACTTAATTGACTTAATTATGACATCCACGTGAGACTAATTTACAAAATCTGGGCGGAGCATCTGCAGGAGGTTGACAACAATTCGGAACATTAGTTTGACATCCTCATCAGGCATTAACAATTTTTTTTTTAAAAATTCATTATTTAAAAATAACATTACTTTATATTAGTGAAGGGACTAATGTAACAGGAGGACCAGCTTGTGCATACAACGGTATCACCCACAATTATTAATTCGCATGGGTGTGGCAACTAAATGTGACTAACTAATAACGACATCATTTCAGCAGCTGCCTCACCTTGGGAATGACACGTTATTGAGTGCTGTGACCTTTCCACTCGACCTGTCAATGACCAGTTCGGTAAATCAAGAACGGACCCTGACGGGTGTTAAGAATTGATTCCCCTTGGTTACTCAACTTCACACAAGTGTTGAGAGAGCGATTTTCGTTTGGTTTCAGTGTTGCTTTAACTTCACACACTGGCACACGTGACCACCAAACATCAAGCGTTTTATACCGACACAAAGGGCAAGCTATACTTGGAAATTTTGGCAAACTACACGTCTACCTATACTCCATGTTGTAAGGGTTCCTCTCAGGGATGCGGGTTGTTGAAAGCACCCGGAACTGAGGAAGACCACGGCAGACGAGGGAACAAGTTTTAGGAAGGGATATGATACCGTGTGGGGTGGATGACGACCCAGTGGGAAATAGTCAAAAGTGGAAGGCCAGACCTGCAGACCTGATCCTGCCACCTGCAGGATAAAGGTATGATGGTGATATGAAGTCTGGGTTCTTTTACCTGCAGGTGACATAGAACACACCACACGTTTACCACACCTTTGCTTCCCATCAGACGGGAGAAGCACTTCGGAGTTTCATCTCAACTCCCGCTCTCTCTTCCCAAAAAGAAGCAATACTACCTCGACCCAGGTTCGAACCTGCAACCACTGACGCATTATTTCAGTATGTACCCCTGAGCAACCTAGTAAAGGGATGATTAAAATTCAGCCGACATTAAAGATACTTGTGACCGTTTCTTTTTGTTTCCTTGGTATTTTAGGGCCCTTCAACTACAATGGCCATTAGAGCCCTGCCCACTGCATAGTTGTAATGCATAGTCTGCACAGACACTACACTGTTATGGCGATTTTTGGGTATTAGCAGTACCCAGTGTTCCCAAGCAGTCACCCATGCTAGTGCTAGCTGGGGTTGTTGTTGTTTGTTGGTGTTTTAGGGCCCTTCAACTACGAGGTCATTAGAACTCCGTCCACTGCGTAGTTCTCATGCAGAGACTGCAAAGACACTACACTAATGCCACGATATTTGGGGGAGCGGCAAGTTGCGTTGGACACACCAGTTCTCGTCTGATCACTGAAGTTAAGCAACGCAAGCCCAGCTAGTACTGACATGGGTGGTCGCTCGGGAAAGCTGGGTACTGCTAATACCCAATAATCGTCGCATTAGTGTAGAGTCTGTGCAGTATATGCATTAGAACTATGCAGTGGACGGGTCTCTAATGACCTTGTAGTTGACGGGACCTTAAACATCAACAAACAAACAACAAACAGACGATTTTTGGGTATTAGCGGTACCCAGATTTCCCAAGCGGCCACCCATGTTAGTACTAACTGAGGCTGCGTTGCTGAACTTCAGTGATCAGACGAGAACTGGTGTGTCCAAAGTAATACAGCCGCTCACTTGGGACCGTTCCATCACTGCAAAATATAGAGTGAATGGAGGTCGTGTACTGTTTGACCCAGTGGCGGATCCAGGATTTTTGCCGGGGGGGTTGAGCCATTACAGGGCAGGGGGGGGTTGAGCTAAAACTCGCATATATTATGCGAATAAGTTTATATGTGCATGGGGGGGGGTTACAACCCCAAAACCCCATCCTGGATCCGCGCGTGGTTTGACCTCACCACTAGGTGACGTCTCCGTCTTCGACTCTCCAAAGCTGATTGACTACGTAGCAGTTAAGTGAGAAGATAAGCTTGACAATCGTTAAGTCATATCATTAACTAGGGAAGAAGAGAATGTAATTTGTTGCCGCTTGCTTTCCTTCAAATTATATTTTTACTAACTATGATGACCAGAGGGCACTTTAAATGTGCGAGTTAAATTCGCAATTTCTTTTTCATTTCAGCAATTTTCTGGAACCTTATTACCTCTCCCAGACATATTCATTTCTGTACACCTCTCTCGTCCCCATTGTTGGACATGGATTTTGCGATGGCAGTGTTTTCGGTCGTCGTCATTCCAAAGTCTTTTAATGCTATCCGAGAGAAATCTGAGAGAATGAGAGAGTGGTTCAATTTGTCTTTAGCAACGGTTACCGTTGTTACGGGGCTGCATCACGTACAATCGGGGTGATGCGACCGCCCCAGCAACAACAACTTGGTGAACAAAAGGTGCGGGAATAGACATTGAAAGGGCGAGGGGGACGGATAGTGAGTAGTAGAGTTGAAAGCCAAAAATAGGGAGGATGGAGCGACACCGGAAGGGATGGAATCACAAGAGGATAGGGAAGAAGAAATGTAAAAGGAACAAGAGGGAAGAAACAATGCTCGACTAAGATCGAAATGCGCAGAAAGCAGCAGGGCAAACAAGAAGGCAGGGCCACTGCTGGCAGCTCAATTGAAAAACAGGTTGCATTTTTGTTCAGAGACCCTCGCTACTTAGCTGCCAGAAGTAACCTAATGAAAAAACGAAATTCACCTCGATAAGGGGGAGGTTGGAAACATCAATAGTTATCGAAAAGTCATTGCACAAGACGGCTGCTTTTAATTCCATTCAAAAGCAACTCCTATCCCTTTTCACCCAATGGCAGGGTAGGGTGTCCATCCTGTCTCTCTGAATGGACACAAGGGCGTTATATTGGACTGTGATTTTCCACAGCCGGTTGTTAACCAAAGCTGCAACCTCTATGCTTACTTTTCGTCTACTGTCTACTGTTCGTAGGGGAATTCCACCGACGCCAAGGATGGGGGGCGAACTCTCACACCAGGAAATTTTGCCTCATTGTCCCGTTGTATAGTAGAGAGGGTTCTTTGACGTGCAAATGTCATTGTACACCACACGGGACCTCGGTTTTACTTCTCATCCGATAGAAGGTGTAGTCGGGGCCTCTCTCGTCCGAAAGAAGCCAACCCTCCTAGGTCCAGTATCGAACCTAGACCTACTGACTCAGTTACCAAGCGTGCTACCCACTGAGTCACGGAGGTGGAATATGCTGATTTGTCGTCAGCCTATAGTAATTCGATAGAGGCTTCTTCTCTCCACCTGCGCCAGTCGACGAACTCTAAGGCAATTTCGCAGGGCTGCGTTACGCTGCGTCACCCTGCGGCCTCATTTTGCGCCTTGCCTTACACCTGGACAATGTGCCGATCTTCATGTAGAAAGAAATGTTGTATGTGCAGTGGTGACATGGTGCACACATTTCATCGTGACATCGCCCTCTGGCATTGGTGGAGGAAAATAAAAATTACTGGCCTACCGTTCGTTTTGGCATTCAACTGACTCCAGGGACTCTAAATTGCGCCTCCCCGTAACCCAATGATGACAAAAACAATTAAAAATTTTAATGTAACAAGTTCAATTTTAAGAAATGCAATGTGACAGTCGGTGTTGATTTATGCAGATTAGAATGGTCAAGTAAAATAAAAAAACTACGTGCAACTCTCAACCGGGTAGGCACCCTTTGTTTTGCGCCCGAAACCCAGTTGAGCCCGTAGCGGGCGCCCTTTTCGCCACGCCCTCGTTACGGCAGCGCATTTCACTCCATGTAGTAAGGGTCTCTTTACGTATATGGGATTTTCCTTCCCATCCAACGGAAGAAGCACTGGAGCATCTCTCACGCCTGAAAGAATTCAAAATACTTCCATTCAGTATCGAACCTGGACGCAGCGGAACCGAGGTGAGTCCCGGTCACAGTAGCGTACCAAGGGTTGGTGTTACCTGGAACCGTAAAAATCCCGCCTCAGTGGCGCAGTGGGTAACGCGCTCGGTAACTGCGCCAGTGGTTCATGGTTCACTACTGGACCGAGGTGGGTTGGCTTCATTCGGGAGAGAGATGCCCCGAGTGCGCCTTCGTTCGGGTGAGAAGTAAAACCGAGTCCCCTGTGTTGTACGATGACATTTCTACTGTGCAACGGGTAGATGAGGCAAAATTCCCAAGTGTAGGAGCTCGCCCTCAGGCGTCGGTTGAATTTCCCATTCAACGAACAGTAGCTCGACGATATTTAAGAATAGGGGTTGCAACTTTGGTCGGCAACCGGCTGCGGAAAAAGCTCTGTCCAATATATCACCCTTGTGTCCATTCAGATGGACAAGGTGGGTACTCGACCCTGCCATAGGAGAGAAAAAGGCTAGGAGTTGATTTTTTTACTTTAAACGGTAAGTTCAGGTGTCACCCCTCTCACTTGTAAGTCCCGTGTATTAGTGTCCCAGTGTCACCCGGTGCTGTCCGCCACTGCCTGGTCATCGTCATCTATTGCAAATCCATCGGCAAATTGCGTTGGACACACCAGTTCTCGTCTGATAACTGAAGTTAAGCAACGCAACCTCAGTTAGTACTAACGAGGGTGGCCTCTTGGGAAAACTGGGTACCGCTAGTATCCAAAAATCGTCGCATTAGTGTAGTGTCTGTGCAGTCTCTGCATCAGAATTACACAGTGGACGGGGCTCTAATGACCTTGTAGTTGAAGGGCTCTAAAACACCAACAAACAACAAGTCACCTATACTCAGGGGGGGAAAATATCAAGGTGAGGGTGGGAGCGGCGAATTGCGTTGGACACACCAGTTCTCGTCTGATCACTGAAGTTAAGCAGCGCAACCCCAGCTAGTACTGACATGAGGTGGCCTCTTGGGAACACTGGGTACTGCTAATACCCAAAAATCGTCGCATTAGTGTAGTGTCTGTGCAGTTTCTGCATAAGAACTATGCTGTGGACGGGGCTCTAATGACCTTTGTAGTTGAAGGGCCCTAAAACACCAACAAAACAAATAAAATCAAGTTGAAATGGCACTATCATTTAATCATAGACATATTTTTCTGCTAGGCTTAAGAAAATAACGAAAATGTTGGATATGATTTCAGGTGTATAACAACTTAATAAAATTCGCATTTTTGGTTAAAATTATCAATAATTCAATAGATTCTTTATCGGTACGAAAATGAGACCCGTTATTGCTATCAATCGATATGCACTTATTGACTAACGCACATTTGAGAAGAGTAGTCGATGCCTGCTTCTACATTCCTATTTCGTCAGAAAATGATTTGGGGGCGGTAGCAAACTGAAGGACAGAAAAGAGGAAGGAAATACAGACATGCATATCTAGGTTTTTTTTCTTTTTCCTATAATGTCGTTTTAAACGTTAGAATTATAAGAAAATCTTTAAGAAATTCCCGAATCAAATCTAACTACTTTGTGAAAAATCGATATTAACCAACCAATTTCGCTAAAGCCAAATAATAAAATTTTTCAAATAGGCTCAAAATTTAAGTTTTATCCAACGGAAACGTGGAAAACTGAAATAAAGCGAGAGAACCCGATTGAAAATTTATATAAGAACTGGGGAGATAGGGGAAAGGGAAAAGGAGAAGGAGGGCAAGAGAGGGCAAACTAAAGGACATATGGGGGGATGGGTGGTGGATGGCAGATGAAAACGAAAGCCGGATATTTGTGGGATTCCGTAAATGTCTTCTTTATGCATTTCTGAAAGATCAACTTTGTAAAATATTAAACTTGCTCCCTCTTGAAACCACATGTCTCCTTCACAGCACCCTCTCTCTCTCTCTATCATATTCAAGTCAGGCTTACATCTCATGTCATATCAAGTACCCTTTCATCGCCCACCCCTTCCACCACTCCTCATTCATCCACCATTCCACTCCACATCTTTCTCTTCCCTATCCACTGTAACTCTCGACACAATTGATACGACGACGTCTACCAGATAAGTCCAACTGTAAAATTTTGCATTTATCTGTCAGAAAAATGGTACGACGGAAATCTGTTTCCAACAACTGATTTACTTAGTCCCCATTGAATCATCCATGGCAACAACACATTCCAGGGAAACCCGAGAACGCAATCGCCTATGGATGAACCTATGCACACGTTTCCAGAAAGTGACTTTCACTGCAGAATGACAGAACACAGAATGGAGCACAAGAACGGGTAGCAAGAACAGGGCACACGGAACGGGGCACAAGAACAAGGAATTCCCAACCCTGTGCCAGCGGACTTATATGAGCCTGTGGACTGATTTGTCTGCGCTCGCGCTATTTACTTAAATTATATTTTACTCATTGACCAGAAACCAGGAAAGCTGACAACAGCGCAAAAATTAAAACAAAGGCGGGCTTCACCGAGATGGGTGACAGCGGAACAAGATTCAGCCTAGCCACATATTCTAGACGAAACTTTGATCTGAAGATAACCTGAGACCCGCTATTACCCCTTCAACGTCAGGGAGTGATCATTATAGCGGTGGAGGTGTCATGGTGTGGGCGTGCACCACGTTGGATAGCCGCACACCACTCCACTTGTTCAACACAAGCTCCCTGACTGCTTAGAGGTACAAAGAGATCTTAGATCCTTGTGTGCGACTTTTAAGGATTGCAGTAGGCTCTCAGTTCCTCTTTATGGAAGGCTATGCTCGTCCAAATAGGGTCCAAATGATGGATGAATATCTTCAAAGTGAAGTGCATCCTATTGAACATGTCTGGGGTACATTTGGGAGGGCAATTGTAATTTGCCAATAACCTCCCAAAACCATCCAGGAACATCGCTTGTATAGCCTATTATTGGTAAAGCTTTTTAAAAAAATTGTGCTCGCGACCTTATCAGAATTTTACAATGTGCTCTAAGGGCTCCATAAGGTTGGAAACCCCTGCCCTACATCGTTCTCATTCCCCTCCCCGCCTATCACAGGGTCAAGTACACTCTAACCCAAGTACATGAGGGAATTATTAGGCAGTCTCTTAAGGAAGTCTACTGCCGACCAAATGCCACAATTTGTGGTTATTTAATACTCATGATGTTGGTTTACGCTCTTTCCGACTACAGTTCGAAACCCGAGGGACGAGCTCCTAAACCCCGAAAAAGGTTCTTTTAAATTCAGCAATTACACTCCCTATTACCATATTAAAATTATGTCAAAGACTTTTAAGCTATCATCAAAAGGATCCTTGCAGTAGTTAGAGCTGCAAAACATCTCTGCAAAGATCACCAAAAAACGGTGTAAAAGGTTACTCTTCGAGTTCATAAAATGAAATGGGTAGTAGTCTTATGGACTACGACGTATTTAAAACCTTAATCATCAGTAAGTTGCATGACTGCAGAACAGGAGGGGGTCACCATCCATCTCGGCGGCGCAGACGCAACTACTTCATTAGTAGTTTCAGATTCGATTCTGGACCGAGGTGATTTTGGCTTCTTCCGGGTGAAAGATAGACTGCACAGTTTACCTCTCGTCGGATGGGAAGTAAAGGTGTGGTTCCATGTAGTGCCGTACGATGTAAGGGAGCGGCGAATTGCGTTGGACACACCAGTTCTCGTCTGATCACTGAAGTTGAGCAGCGCAACCCCAGTTAGTATTGACATGGGTGGTCGCTTGGGAAAACTGGGCACTGCTAATACCCAAAAATCGTCGCATTAGTGTAGTGTCTGTGCAGTCTCTGCATAAGAACTATGCTGTGGACGGGGCTCTAATGACCTTTGTAGTTGAAGGGCCCTAAAACACCATCAAACAACAACAACGTACGATGTAATCTGTACGGTAAAGAACCCTCACAACAAGTAGTAAAATAGGTACGTGCAGAACGGTTCCAAATTTTCTAGGTGTAGGAAAACTCGCCGCTGAAATAAGTGGAAGAAAAGTGCCCCAACGAATCACACCACACTGACAATAAATAAGCATAGGGGTTGCAGCATTACGTTGGCAGCCAGCTGTGTAAAGATACCAATAGATAGCGCATGTGTCCCAAAGGGACAAAACTGGGTACCCGACTCTGTCATAGGCGACGGAAAAAGGGTTAGTGATGATTCGAAATTTCCGACTTCGTTTCACAGATAAATGCTCTGATATCTACAAAGTTGACACAGAAAAAAAAAATAAAATAAAAGTGACCATGACACCACTTTTTCCATCTAACGGTAGAAACATAACTGAAAGCGCATTTTCGAAAGAGGGGGAGGTAGGAGAGAAAATGCACGAGCAACACAGAAGTGGAATGTGAATGTGTGCGTCACAACCCTTATGATACGCCCTGTACATGCATCACCTGAGCTCTCGTTTTGTCTTCAACATCAATAACATGTACACATCAATAGACGCGCAGTAGGCTGCATAATCGTACCGAGAAAGAGGTAGTAGAGACAGACGTTGGAACACACATCAAGGTGAGCTGTGCAGTTGAGTTTCGTGCACTGGATATTCAATAGCTGGAACTGGATATAGGTATGCAACACGACTGCAGCAGCAGCAGAAGCATCAACAGCAGCATTGGCGAGCGCACCTAGCTGAGCCTAGATCAGTATTAGAAACCCCAATATTTCATCAACAATTTCCGACACTCACCGGGGGAAAATGCGGAACAATTATCGTCGTCATTATCACCACCACCATCATCATCATCAGGAGCAGCAGCAACAACAACAGCAACATCGTCGTCCTCCTCATTGTGTTTATGTATTTCAATGTGGAATGCTATTATTACTTTCGCAGGAAAATTCATTCTCGGTGCCATTCAAATCGGACATTATTGCCAGTTACAATTTCTGTTGAATGAAATTCGGTTAAAACCAGGCATATTTGACCGTTACCATACATCAAAAGAAGAGGTGAATTCTCAACTTTTCAACCTACCAGATGCAGCGCTCACCGAGTCCTTTGTTTCAGTGATGTACTTCGTGTTTACTATGTTTTGTACCAACAGTGGACAACACACTGACCCGAAACAAATCTTGTAAAGAAGGAGGAACAATTCCTCCCCCTTCCTCTGTCGGCCTATTGTCCTCGTCCTTCAGTATCGTCAAGCCACCTAAAGTGAATAGATACAACGATCAGTTTTACTACGAAAAGTTGCATTTTAGGAGGTGTGACACCAAGATACGAACGAATACCACAGGAGAGTAAGGAAAAGGGGGGCCTGGCCACGTGTTCTGGGAGACGTCACGTGGAAATAGTTGACGTCACATCTCAGAGACCATTTCAACGGTTCCTGTCGAGAGTTCCAAGTGGTCGCGAGTCGGCGTAATACGTTTCTTACTGGCTAACACTTCAGTTAGGTGCGTGTTTGTGAGCTGCACTCATCACTGTGAACCAACACCGGTGTGCGGCGAGCATCACAGGGACGAACATTGAGTGTGTATGCGAATTGAAGTTGCAGACAAGGACCAAAAGCTACTGTCCGTTTCCTGAAATTTCTCTGGCCACTAACTAGTTCTTTTTTTTTTAATTTATACACCAGACAGAGCATCATCTTCGGTCAAGTTTGCTGCATACAAAGTTTCCTTATCATTTCGACTCTATGAATTTGAGCACTTAAAGTAAGAAGAAAATTTTTTTATTGGTGCTTGGTAGACACATTAGCACCAAAAAACTAAATATTAGTTTTATTATTATTACTATTGCTACCTAGAGATCAGTATTAATGTGTGTAAATCATATCGATTCACTTAACGACGTTATTGATACTCCTAGTAATAATAATAATACTAATACCAACAATAACAATAATAATAATGTGATCATCATTGCTATCAGTTCCATTTTTAAACTTTTATCAACGGTGGCTGCACCAAGATCTGTAATAGCTGCACCTTCTTCATCGATAAACATCTGAGCAGAGAAAATAAGTGGAATGAAATCAATTTAAATTATAAGAAGACGTCGCTAACGTTATCGATTAAATTATGATAATGTTTTCAATAATAACAAATTGTCAGCAATATATCTCAAAGGGAACATTAGAAATTCATCTCACTAATTGAAAAAGAAAAATATATTGGGGATCAATCATGAAACAAAAAGAGGCAATTCAAAATCTTCATGGAAATCATTCTGAACTGAGCCAAAACATAGTGCATCAAAGTGCTCCTAAATACCAAACCGGCACTAATAGTCACTCATTTCAACAATTTCATTTGTGAAAATGTGTACATTTCAGTAAAAAAGAAATGTAACAATAAGAATAAAGACTGACAAAAACTAAGTCAACTTTCAAAGACCAAATCCTAGCTGAAGTGATATTATTAAATAATTATTTTCAATGTGCAACTAAGTATGGATCCAAACATTTAACAGGAGGCATCAATAATGCAACCGGAAGTGAACTAAGCAACAACTTCAACCTATGGATTTTTAATTACAGAAGGTGCAAGGCCAGCTGAAATCACTAACAACACGAAGACCAAAGTCAGAAATGTTTTCCCCATCAACAACTACTGTTCACAACCCTTTCTATCTTCCTCCTCCTCATTAATTCCTAAGACAAAAGAAAAAGAAATTACTGTCACAGAATCTGAAACCATATTAGTATCATCAATGTCGATTCAGAAATTATTTTTCTTGCTATGCATCTATCTAAAAGAATTTTTAATACCAAATTCAACCCCCCGCGAAATTATGTGTTCACCTTCTAAAGGGTAGTAGAAAACTTTCGACCGTATCACTATATTAAATTTTGTGCGCAATTTTGTACCACAAGTGGCAGCAGAAGGATAGAAGAGATTTTACACTTGAAAGAAATATTATCATTATATTAATAAGTAGTAACTGAAATATTTCAAGCTATTCAAAAATGATGATTATGATAACGTTTATCGAGGTAATAAACCCAGCAGCACAAGATGAAGAAGAAGTTGTAAAATATAAAAATAACCACATTAAATGCCGCAAAGCCAAGTCGAAAAGATAAACAACAGGGATCTGGGGCTACCAAGGTAAGTTCATATCGTTTTCAAAGCAGATCAATAAGTCTCTAGTGTCACCTCTAGTTTCAAAATGCAACTCACGAAGCGTATTGCAAACATGCTAACTACGACACGGTGTTAGCAGCAGTACTTGTTGTTTTGGACCAGGAGGAGGGGCCTTCATTAAATACGTCTTCATTAAGAGAGAGAGGGGGGGGTTCTAAATTCCCAATCTATTCTCTTTCCTTCATTTCATCCCCACCTCACAGGGCAATTCTTGCATCTCTCTCCAAACGGCTTTCTCTTAAGTTCGAGATGGCATTTGGACTTCTTCAAATAGCTTAGGACCAGACAAAAAGTAGTTAGGACAGAGGAAATAAATAAATGGGGTACTGCGCGGAAAGGAGAAGGGGGACAGTGAAGAACGAGATAATCTTGTTGGACGGGAAAAGACATAACCTTCCCTATCCTGGCATTTCATTTTGTATCAAGGTCTGCTGTAATGTCTAAAAAGAAGTGGCACATGTAACGATACCTTAAATACACTAACTTACCATAGTAAATTTAACTATTTATACTAAAAATAGTGTTATATTTATATTAAGGTGAAAATGCCAACTTTGAAAATTGCCGAAAATAATTAAACAAAATCCAGAGACGCTGTCGTCGCTATGAAAACGTATAGCTTCTTAATGCAGCATTGGTTCAAAACGACTCTAACCAGTAATTCAGTTCAATAAATTATATAAACCGGTTACCATTCTTACAATAAAGTAATTTATTTGAAAATATTTAAATAATTAAATCAGGAAAACATATACGAACATTACTGTAACGTGATTATAAAAAATATTTGACTAAAGAGATGACTGACAGCAGAAATTGAGACAACATAATCTATAAAAAGCTGACTTTCAAGAAATTGCATTCAAGTAGTGTTTGATGGAGCCCTGGGGTTTCGGAAAGAAAGCTGTGACTTTTACCATACAGGGTTAATCAAAATACTCTAGTTTGAAATCTTACTTTACATAACTTTGTGCTATCAGCCGAGCCGTCAAGTACAGGACAAAGTTAAGGAATGGGGGTTAGGGCAGTGGCGTCAGAGTATGGAGGGAAGGGCGGTAAAGAAAACGCTGAGGGTGTATGGGAACAAGCTTAAGATAGAGAGGGAGGTAATCTGACAATATGTGAGAGCTCACTTCTGTTTCGAGCAAGAGCTGGGTCACTGGAGACGAAACAGAGGATGATAAAGATCACATGTGAAGAGGAGGGCTGTGGATTATGTGGGATCAAGTGGAGGATGTCAGGCATGTCCAGCGCTGGAGCACTGCAGGAGGGGTTGGGAACTCCCACATTGGAAGTGATTGTGGGAATGGTGGGTTTTGGACAGGGACGGATCCAGGGGCTGATCAAGGGGAGAGCACTTCAAAAAACGGGTGCCCCAAATACTTTTAAATATTCAGAATCCCTACTGCTAAGTTTTCTGCTGCTCATTAGACAATGTCCCATGTTCAGTGGTTTAGCGAACTGCAGATTGCACTGCAGGTTGCTTAGTACGGCCAAGTTGCGTAGTGCGGCCAAGTTGCGTAGTGCGACCAAGTTGCGTAGTGCGACCAAGTTGCGT
>JAAFCE010004209.1:18338426-18409571 GCA_013389805.1 Trigoniulus corallinus | reverse complement strand
GACCAAGTTGCGTAGTGCGACCAAGTTGCGTAGTGCGACCAAGTTGCATTGGACACACCAGTTCTCGTGAGATCACTGAAGTTAAGCAACGCAAACCCACGTTAGTACCAACATAGGTGGTTGATAGTGAACGTTGGGTGCTGCAAATTTCCCCTCTCCTACATCTTCTACACCTACCGCCTCCTCACCCGCAAGCAGCCTCCTAAGGGTTCGGCCTGTTATGGCTGCTTGCCTTACTCCTCAACCCGTTAACGTAGCATAGTAACTGTTGAACTGACAGTGCCTTATTAGTTGCAAAGTTGAATCATGCATCAGTTGAAATATGCGCCCCATTGAGACACTGATGGGGGGAGCAATTGCTGCATTGCTCCCCCCTCTGGATTTGCCCCTGGTTTGGGGGTGGAGCGGCTGGAATGGGTGCGAAAGGTGAAGGTGTTGCTATGGTGCTGGTGGAGATATGGGTCTAGGATAAAAATCTCACTAGCAAGGTATCCGTCACAAAGGATTGCATATTCATGTTCATGTTCTTTAATGAAAACTGCATAAATCAGGACCCTGCCAAAACGGAAAACGGAGAGAAAAATGCAGTCTTGACACTTTGGTCTCTAGCATATTGATTTTGAAGATGTGAAGTGTAGTGAAAGCTGCTTAAATAAGGACCCTGCTAAAACGGAAAAATTGGTGGAAAGAAAAACACAGTCTTGACACTCGATCTCTTTGAGAATAGCCGTTTGGTTATTGATTTTGAAGATGAAGTAAACAGGAAAGGGTCTACTCGTCGGTCAATAAGAGCTGTACGACTGGCCATTATTATAAGGAGAAGGGGGGTGGGAAATGTGTAATTGATTGAAGACCTTTAAAATCAAATTTTAATCGATTGTGCCAAACTAATTTTTCTTTCAATCTTTCCACTACTGGGCTATGAATTTGACTAGTGTGTGTGACTCGTAACGCTTCTCTGGATACTCATCATGCACGTCAATAAAAGCCAAAGCAAATAACAATATTTATATTCATAATGAGCTTTCTCCTTGCAATTCAAATTCTGCACAACAATCTTCGCCTAATTTCAATCCAACTATCTCGCTCTCTCTTTCTCTGTAAATGCCTTTAAAAATGAACAAATATCAAATCATAAAAATGAGCATTTTAAAAAAGGGAATTAATAATAATAATAATAGCAAACTAGTACATATTTAACATTGCATTTTTCTTTTAAAAAAATACATGATTGATTGATGCATAGACCTATGTGTATTTGCTATGGATTTCTTTTGTCGATTATTTACCGTACAGAAAAATGGGGAATTTTACTTCACAAAACAGTCGATGGTAATAACCCAATATTTTGACATATTATTAATAATAATATTAACATTCAGTTAAGAAAAAAAACCAACTAGATACCAAATTTGCTTATTTTGATGATCCGCTTCTTCTCATCCGAGTATTTAATTAAAAATATTAAATATGCAGTAGGAGTCCCATGGTGTAGAGAGCGGCACAATAGTTGGGACTCTATTCTCCCCTTTCCTCCTTCCTTCTTTGAGTATATATGTATACAAGGTCCTTTGAAAATGCCACCCAAAATATACTGAATATAATGATAAATGTATCTACTTCATGTCACCGGCAACGAACATTTAAGAACCTTACGACGACGATAATCTTAAAAATAAACTAATGCTAGTGATTTAAAGGAAACGAACAGAATAAATATTCCGAAACGCATCGCTAGTATCCATCTCCTCTGTTTATTTTTGAATGTTTTATTATACTGTTTGTATCTCTATATCAGCCTTCGCTTTGTTATCAATATCAAACAGAAATTTAAAAGATGGAATAAAAGGTCCCTTTTGTCTTTTCTTTGCATTGCCGAAAGGAACAAAGGGCACGCTTAAGAAAAATGCTTCGGTTTACATTTTAAGGGCCCATAAACGATTTTTTTTTTGATTTACAAACGTCGATAAGCTATGTTAGATTAATAAAAATGTGGATATTAATGACCAAAAAAAAAATCTACCAGGTAACAGCTCTAAGGTAACTTATAAAGAAAGAAAACAGTTAATGCAAAATAGCGTTAAATACTTCCGAGTTTTCGTGGCAGTAAGTTTATCGACGATACAGGATACCTTGATTTGGGATGGATGGGGACCTTGTGGGAGATAGGCGGGAGTGGAGGGCTAGGACCTGCAGACCTGAACCCTGCCGCAGGCGGGATAAGGGTATAATAATGATGATGAGCAGTACCTAGTTTTCCCAAACTGCCACCCATGTTAGTACCAACTGGGGGTTGAGTTGCTTAACTTCAGTGATTAGAGGAGAACTGGGGCGTCCAACGCAATGAGCCGCTCTCGATGCTACACCGCGTTGGCCGCGAACCCACATGGAGAACTTGTCGCTGCATTACATTCCTGAGTGACCTGGGGCATCATTTGTTCTTCAGCCAACCTTGATACAGGATACCTTGATTTGGGGTGGATGGGGACCTGGTGGGAGATACGCGGGAGTGGAGGGCTTAGGACCTGCAGAGCCGACCCTGCCACAGGCGAGATAAGGGTGATGACAGGATACCTTGATTTAGAAATCATACCTTCATCTGCCAGTTGTAAAAATAGAATCTCAACATGTCATTCGAATCGAAGGTCATAAAAATGCGTTCTAAAAAAAACTCGAGGCCGATTCACACTTTACGGAACGTTGACGGAATTATGAGTTAGCGACAAAATATTTTTCCATTTGTCTATAAATAGTATCATGCTCAACTGCTGCGTGAGTGGTTCTTGGTTCGATACTTAATCGAGGTGGCGTTTCTCTCGAGTGAGAGAAAAAGGCGCTCCAAGTGCACCTTCTATCGGATGGTGCTGAATGGGCACACGTACGATATGTTGGACGGTATTTTGAAGCAGCCGGCTGCTGAACAAAACACTCCACAACCTGGAGTGAGTTGTTGTTGTTTTAGGGCCCTTCAACTACAAAGGTCATTAGAGCCCCGTCCACAGCATAGTTCTTATGCAGAGACTGCACAGACACTACACTAATCCGATGATTTTTGGGTATTAGCAGTACCCAGTTTACCCAAGCGGCCACCCATGTCAGTACTAGCTGGGGTTGCGCTGTTTAACTTCAGTGATCAGACGAGAACTGGTGTGTCCAACGCAATTCGCCGCTCGCCCACAACCTGGAGTTGGTGGGGTACTCCACCAACTCCAGGGAGGGCACCGAGCTCCCAAACCAGATAATTTTGTCTCATCTACCCGTAGTTGTAAGTCTTTGCGAAAATGAGTTAATAGGGAGATTTTGCGTACCGTTTCCGATAACTATTCGTCCCATAAGCAGGCGAAATGTAAGTTGCGCATGCTCCGAACAATTAATTTTATTTGTGGAAGATGCGCAACTTAAATTTCGTCTGCTTATGGGACGTATAGTTATCGGTAACGGTACGCACAATCTCCCTAATATAGTGAGTTAAACCCAGTTCAGCCCATGTTACATTTCCTACCTTTCAACCCCGCCCCACCAGTGAGGGTTGACCCCCACTAGGGGATACCTGGATATAGAAATTCAATTACGTAACAGTGACCTATTACTGCTGTCACGGCCATTCACGAACACGTCGTCCGGGGCTTGATCCCAGACTCGCCTACTCCCGCGGCTATATAGTAGGGCATTCTTGACATGTGAATGCTACCATGTGTACCGTATCGTTCAATGTCCGTAGTTTTGAATACCTTTTAACATATGATGGACGAGACAATAGAGAGTTAGTGGTGAACGTCGACGATGACGATACGAACGATACGAGGTCAAATGAGGCAACTGTGCATGCTCACGAAAAGCAGACCAGCAATTGAGCTTGCGCATTTGCCTCATTTGACCTCGTATCGTTCGTATCGTCATCGTCGACGTTCACCACTAACTCTTTATTGTGATTTCAACTTTGACTGACCCTAGACGACATTGTTCTTTGCTGACCCTCCTCTAAAAGAAGGAGGGCAAAGAAACAAATACCCTAAGCCTGTAATAGAAATGCGTTACTAATACGATATGAAATGACTACAGTTAACAGCCCACATGACAAAGATCTAAAGCCACTAAAAATAGCCCTGTAATGCCAATATTAAGAATATGTTTTGATTTATGAATAATGGAATTGTCCTGCCTAATAATAATAATAATTATAATAATAGATTTAAGTCAGTGATAGACACGCACCTGAATTTTAAAACGAATAAAAAAAGTGGGGCCCGTCTGTTTTGATGAAGAGGGGACCCACGCGAGACCAATTTGCAGCGTGTGCCATTGAAACTAGGAAAAATACATTTGCTTGCACTTATATGTATTATTTATCAGTATGTCAAAAAACGCCCTCTTAAGAGGCTCTCAGAGTGCACCGCAATAGTACAAATCTAACAGAAATCATTTACATATGAAAAATTACTACTCAACCATGCATGCATCCATCCATCCCTGTACCATTTCTAAGAAACTAGAATGAGATTGTGCCTGCAGGCGCCCGTTCCTCGCAGTACACACTCTAGTACTCAGCATCAAATCTACAATCCCCAGATCGTATATGCAACAAACATTGTAAAGAATAATGATGAACATCGAATCGATGCAACTAGCATCAATTGCATAAATGTGGAATTGCAAAGTCTGAAGAAGCAGTCTAGAAACTGAAAAAAAAAGGAATGGATGAGGCGGAAGGAGAAGGGGGTTCACATAAAACAGCCAAAACAAAGATAGTAATGAAACCCTATGTTTAGGGTGTCATTTTGCAGATAATTCACTTCTTGATGAACCCACGATAATGTTCAAATACCATGTAAACTTCCCTGTTCGTGACCAATAGTAGTTTATATCTTACAGCCTACAAGCCGAAACGTATTAATTCGCCATCTGAATCGAATACCCAAGAAATGAAACGCTACTTCCGGTCGGATGATGATACTCCTATCCAATTATAATTTGTCTTTATGCTAACACTGGTTGTGTGTCATCTTTATACACAAGGTATGTGGCACTATATCCCCGTCTAACACTATGGTGCAGTGCAGTGGTTCCCAACCTACTGCACGCCCTTTGTGTTTTAGGGGCTTCTGGGTTCAACTCTAGAGGGTACAAGGTAGGAAAATTGTCTGCTAAGTGGTACACACGCCAAATAAATTGGGAACCGCTAGTGTAGTGCGTTTAAGAAATGCTTGCAACAGGAGTTAATTGGGACTTCACCCACTATCCATTATCCATCACTAGTGGCTGATCTTCCCACAGGCGCAACAAGTACGCAAATGGTTTTGTTTCGTTGGTGCTTTAGGGTCCTTCAACTACACTAGTCATTAGAGTGCCGTCCACGGCGTAGTTCTAATGCAGAGTCTGCACAGACACTAAACTGTTAGGACGATTTTTTGGATATTAGCAGTAGGCCTACCCAGTGTCTCCAAGCGGTCACCCATGCCAGTACCAGCTAGGGTTGCGTTGCTTAACTTGGGCGATCAGACGAGAACTGGTGTGTACAACGCAATACACTCGTTCTTCAATTGATTTGATAGCCTTACCAAGTGTATAGAACAACGAGGGTGCCCTGTTGTTGTCTGTTGGTGTTTCCGGGCCCTTCAACTACAAAGGTCATTAGAGCCCCGTCCACAGCATAGTTCTTATGCAGAGACTGCACAGACACTACACTAATGCGACGATTTTTGGGTATTAGCAGTGCCCAGTTTTCCCAAGCGGCCACCCATGTCAGTACTAGCTGGGGTTACGCTGCTTAACTTCAGTGATCAGACGAGAACTGGTGTGTCCAACGCAATTCGCCGCTCCCGACGAGGGTGCCGCAAGCCTAGGTTGTGCTAGGGGTGCTAGAAGTACATGATCTGCCAATGAGAGTAACCAATGGATTACTCATGAAAAACGCTCTCGAAGTCCTTGATCTTGAGGAGCTGTCAAGAATGAAATAAAAATTATATTAAACAGGTCCCATTAAGTTTAAGTGTCAGCGATTGGGCAAATCACTGTATTGGGCACAAAGGGCTGACTATCTTAATTTTGGCAGTCCAACTGTGATATGTCACGCAATTGGATGCAACTTATTTCTCTGTCGATCTGCTTGTCTCAAATTGTTCAGAGCCACATCCCAGCAGTCCCAATTCCGATTAGGTCACGAAAACATCACCAGTCACGAATCTCATTTGTGCGAATCGTTAGTGTAGAGGCCTAGATGTCGACGGCGAAGGATCGTGTCACATTAAATCCTGCAAACGACATTTACAATTGCAGATCAGCAATACAGTCCAAAAATTCTGATTTTTTTCGCCAAACCCAATTTTGAAACAATGATAAGAAGTCGGTAACGGCAGATAGCAATAACAATTTAGGGCAAATAGGACGCCACATGAATCTCTTTCACACCCAGTGGCCCCACCCCTGTCAACACAAATAAGACAGACGCTTTTTAACGAGACAAGCGAGAAGAGGGAGAGAGTGGGAAAGAAAGTAGAAAAATTAGAAACAAACAAAATACCAGTTATCTAACAATTACACGTGTGATATCAAATAATAGATAATAGTATAAATTATCCAAGAAAGACGCATTCAATTCCAATTACGTCATTATGACGCCACAACACCATACGACTGAAGGCTGCACTGCTGCGAGAAGCTTTGCCATGCAACACACCACACACACGTTTCGAATACTGCAAAACTCCGTACACAAAGTACCTGTAGCACAGCCTTTTTTCCCCTCAATGGATTCCACACCCTAACTATTTATTTAAATATTATTTAGGTTAAAAAAAGTAGTTACAGTATCGGGAGAAGCTAACAATGACTCCTTTTACAATTCATGTAAAGATAAACATCGGAAGCAATGATAAAAAAGGAGCAACCAATTCTCCGATTGCAGTGCCTGGATGGTAATCGATGTCATAACATTTGCACAATACTTTATCTGTGTCTCTCTTGCTGTCTCTTTCCACAACTAGTAGGGGGAGGGAAAGAGAGATCTACATAGAAAAGCTCTTTTTTCTTCATGTACATGTCATGTTCATATAACTGCAGTACTCATTTGAAACGATACAACTGATCCGTTGATAAATACCACTACAACATGCACCGCATAACTAAAATACCGGAATTACCGTAGTCTATGAGTACAAACATAAAGAAAGTAGATTTCCTTGTTTGTTTGTTGGTGTTTTAGGTCCCGTCAACTGCAACGTCATTAGAGACCCGTCCACTGCATAGTTCTAATGCATAGACTGCACAGACACTACACTAATGCGACGATTTTTGGGTATTAGCAGTACCCAGTTTGCCCAAGCGGCCACCCATGTCAGTACTAGCTGGGGTTGCGCTGCTCAACTTCAGTGATCAGACGAGAACCGGTGTGTCTAACGCAATTCGCCGCTCCCAGTAGATTTCCTGGTTTCAGATACCCGGCGCTGACAAGTGCCGACCAGAGTCAAGAATGTTTGCAAATGAGATACAAGAATGCAGTCCTTCTTGGTGTACAAAGGGGTCCTATGTAGTTGGCATCATCCTTCATACAATTGAGGTACGGATTTTACCTCTCATTCGGCATAAGGTGTACTTTATGAGATTTCCTTCTCATCCGAAGAACGTATTCAACCAGGATGGAACTTGAGCATCACCAAATGCTCAAGTTAAGTTGTCTTTTCCAAATCGGTTTCAGAGGAAGTCAGCTGAGGAGGAAGAGGAGGAAGGAGCAATCAGGATCGAACTTGAGCATCACCAAAACCTCAAGACCTTAAGAGTGAATCGGAAATCAATAGAGTAGGAGGACGGGGAGTAGAAGATGCCAGAAGTATCGACGACTAAAAATCCCGAGATAATAAACTTCCTGTGACAATTCAGGAAATCATATGATATTTGCATTGTGCATATTCCGGGTTGGCACCTTTTTATCAAATTGACCCTTTGAGGATGTGGTAAACATTGAGAGAAACTCTCCCAGTCAATTTTTTAATATTAAATACTTTTTAAATCTATTTTATGAAAGACATTTGAACCTCGGAACCTTGGTCATCAGAGATCATACTTAATTGAAACCGAATAAAGAAGGAAAGCAAGAAATACTGTATATTTATATCAACAAATATCGGCGACATTTTAGATTGTGTTCTTCTCTAGTGAAATAGAAATTTCCTAAAACATGATCAAAATCAACTTACTTCTCACTAATTCCTTAAGGTCCCTTTAACTCTCATCGACCTGTTACATCACTGTCCATCACCGTGGTGGACAGTGGCGTAAAAGGAAAGACATTACCAGTCATACGAGATAGAAAATGGTGCGAAGGTTCATCAGATTTTTGCAAATACAGTAGTTTAAAATAAGGCATTTCGCTTATGATGAAAGGGGTAAATGCCCACAACCTTTTCATTAAAAATCTGGAGCCAAGTTGCGTTGGACACACCAGTTCCTCTGAGATCACTGAAGTTAAGCAACACAAGCCCACGTTAGTACCAACATGAGTGGTTATTAAAGAACGTTGGGTGCGGCAAGTTTTTCACATCCTGCATCCTCCATGCCTTTCTCCTTATCTCCCGAAAGCAGCCCCCTAAGGGTTCAGCCTGTTATGGCTGCTTGGCTTCCTCCCTAACCCATTAGTGTGTGTATGCAATGCATATAGTCTCCAGGTGAGAGTGAAGTGTCCAGTAATTATGTCCACTCTTTTTAAAGTAACACTTCACAATTGTCAGCGTCGAGACTTTCTGCCTTGGCACAAAAAAAGAGAAGGCCATTATCTGGTAGGCTTTTTTTGTTTCATTAAAGCAACGACAGTATTTTCAAAACGAAACCAACTTTAGTCAGCAGCAAAGATTACCTTTCTTTCTTTTCATTTTTTGATAGACCAAATAAAATAAAGAAATATGAAAGAAAAAAGAAATCACCTCCTGAGAAACCATTTGTTCCTTCACTAGCACTTTCGCCATATATACAGTATATAACGCAATAACCAACATCCTCTTTTCACAAATCAAATACATTTGTTTCTGCAACCGGAAAAAATTTCGCATCTCAAACTGAATTTATATTCCATCCATCAGTTTAAAAAAAGCTAAAAAGGAAACCGAGAGAGAGTCGGTGTTTTCAGTAACTTCTTTTTCTTATTTCTCACTCAGGAAAGAAATAAAAGAGGAGGAAGGAGAGATGAGAAGAGAAAATAAACTCTTTCAACCACTCAGTAATAGTGGACACAGTACTAACCTTAACCCCCATCATCAACCTTGCCCGCTCTTTCTCTCCCTAAAAATAGTCACTCATTCGATTTAACACCGACTGGTCATGAAAAAATCTAAGGGACGTGGTCACTTGATGGCGAGAGAGAGAGACTAAGAATGCGAGAGAAGCGAATAAGATTGGATGGAGAAAGCTAGCGAAAGAAAGGGATGAAGAGACTACAAGAAATAACATATATAGAACCAATGTTGAATTTACGATGAGTTACTTCAACTTCCAAAATTAAATTTATATCAAAAAAATAGACACATCCTGTTTCGCTTTCTATTGGCAGGAACAACAAGGATGTGGTGCTCCTTGGCAGAATGATGCTAGTGGGCAAAATCGGAAATGGCTGTAATTCGACAAGATTGATAAAAACAATGGTTAAAGATGAAGACATGCGTAGTTCTACACAATGGACCACTGAAATTTAGACGAAACCCTAAAGATAAGCCTCAACAACGACAAAAATGGGGCAAAAGGAGAGAGAAATCTGGTTTACGACCACTACCAGTAGACCAAACGACATAGTATACTTAATTTTTATATGTGAGACTCAAAGAAATAAAATATTGAATCGGGAGAGGTTCTTTTTTGGATTGCTGTAGTTCCTTTCCTTGACATGACAGGGTTAGTGGACCCAAGATGACCATATCAGGACCGCGCAATGATCGTTCAAAGGATCACCATCATTACTATGATAGTTAGTGAAATACTCTTTTTTCAAATGCTTTGTATATATCTACCGGTCAGCGAAGGAAAAAAAATTCCCTTTTTTATAGGTTTTCATTCCTTAGAGGATTAGGGAGAGGACCTATATTAAATCTTAACCTAACCATGATCCATGTATCCAAAATTGCCAGTTTGATGATTGGGGATTTAGTGTAGGACCCATCGGAAATATGAAGACAACCGAGATAATGGATCCGAAAGCCCGAGGACAAAAATTACTAAGAGACCATTTTATGACGTATTACTTGAGCACACAATACCACTGTCATTTTCTCTTGTGTAGTCCCTTTTTTTTTCAGAGTTGCTTATCCACCCACGGTCTGAAGGAAGGAAACGTCTGAGGGGGGAGGGGGGAGATGATCAGAGAAAGGCTTTTATTTTGTCGATAAGAGAACGAAGGAGCAAGGGAGAGTGAAGACTAAAGATGTCAAGGCAGACTCTCAAAAGAGGAGACAGAAAGGGACCTGACTAGACACAAGTGGGGGGGGGGGGGTTGAGGTGGAGGCGAAAATCCCAACAACAATGGACAAGTTTGATCCGAAGCTCAAACAATCAATGGACATTTCGCGTCATCCCAATACAATTTCACCTTATATTTTATGATTTGACGGACACTTTGTGGACACGGTTCTTTAAATCACGGTACCACACTTACTGGTATTATCTGCGCCATAAGGACATCAGTCACTGGTCAATAATTGTCCACTGATCCTCTTTCTCTTACAGCTTCTTTTCGACAAGACTGAAAGAAAGAAAGGCATTCACCAAATTGTGAAGGGAGTGCCAAAGCGGGGGAGGGGGTTTGAAGGGGTTAAATAAATCACTGAGTGCTAATTGTGGAGTATACACAGCACACAGAAAGGAGCATTTTAACGGGATAATTAAGTCTGTATAGTCGTAACGATAAGGTTCAAAATGGAGTACAAGAATAGTCTCAATGGGTCATCCGGAACCAGTTGTTCTGCCTCACATGATGATGATGACCATCAATCGTTCTCAACCATCCTTCACATGATAAATTATGTTGTCGGCAAGAAATGGTCTTTAAGAAAAACGGTCACGTTGATTCAAACTTAACCTTTATAAAGCTGTTTAAAGCAGCTGCCGGTTGCCATTGCGATTCGCACAATTAAGGAAAGGGCCGAAGAGGAGGGGGAGATGAACAGAGTCCATTGTCACACACAGATATGGGAAACATATCCTGAAAAACGGGAGGGTTATACACTTCCGAAATCAAACAACATAGTAATCTAGACAAAACTATGGACACAGCTGTCCTGCACATGGACGGGATCAGCAAAAAAAAAAAAAATCCCCGGAGACACTAATGTGACATGTCGGGGACACCTGGATATATGCCAAAATGGAGAAGTGCCAAATTATTGACAAATTTTTAGACGTTCCGAAAGATAACAAATGGATTCTGTTGTGAAGAACATCGCAATAGCTTGTCAGGAGCAACAGTCAGATTGTTTCATTTGTGTTTTAAGGCCCCTCAACTACAACGGTCATTAGAGCCCCGTCCACTGAGTAGTTCTAATGCAAAATATGCACACACTACACTGTTACGACGATTTTCGGTCTTAGCAGTACCCAGTGTTCTCAAGCGGTCGTCCTTGCTAGTAATAGCTGGGGTTGCGTTGCTTAACTTCAGTGATCAGAAGAGAACTAGTGAGTCCAACGCAATACAGTCGCTCTCAACAGTCAGAGATCCCATCAAAGGTGTGGTACAAATAGAGACTTTTCAGTTCAGTTTGGGACATGCGGTTGGAGGACTCAACTCAGTATCTTTCTGGTGTGCAAGCGAACCGAGCTCAATTCTCTGCTGTGGAGACAGGATATCCTGATATCCTTGTTCCGCTCTTCCTCTCCTCCCTGGAATCTTGAAGGTCATTGATATGCTGTTCCACTGCAAAAAAATGCTAGCTCTGGATTACTGGATTAGTTTGTGGGTTGGGGAGTAAGCCAGGCAGTCCTAACAGGATGAACCTTTAGGAGGCTGCCCGCGGGAGATGAGGAGGAAGGTGAAAGGACAAAGAGGGTTAATTTGCAACACCCAACGTTCTTTACCAACCATCCTTGTTGGTATTGACGTGGGCTTGCGCTGCTTAACTTCAGTGATCTCACGGGAACTGGTATGTCCAACGCAACTTGGCTGCTCAGTGATAGAATTTCGATCATGATGGATGCCAGTGACATTTTCGGCTAGGGAAAGAAAGAGGCCACTTATAAGAGGTTCCCAACACGTCAGTACATCCGGTAACTGAAGTTAAGCAACGCAACCCCAGCTAGTACTGACATGGATTGCCGCTTGGGAAACCTGGGTACTGCTAATACCCAATAACCGTCGTGTTAATGTAGTGTCTGTGCAGTCTCTGCACTAGAACTATGCAGTGGACGGAGTTCTAATGACCGTTGTAGTTGAAGGGCCGTAAAAACACCAACGAAACGAAACAGGTCGACATCCAAATCTTAACCAGTGGAAATTTTGAACGAGATGCTAAAAAGGTATGAATCAGAAAGACCTCAATTTTGCTGCAAGACGCATTAAACCTTTGGTGACTAGTTTAGTAGCCCCCAAGGATAATCATTTAGACGATAGATAAAAAGCGTGACAAAAGGGATTTTTTTGTGCACGACTGGGATAAGGTAGAACTCAATTTATAGTTAGGATAAGGACGTGAGAATGATACGAAGGGCTAAAGATATGAAGAAGGGTAAGGATGAAGATTATACTGCATATATCTCCTCTCAAAACTGCATCAAGAAGTAATTAAAAGTAGGACATAATAAAAAATTAGCATTTTTTGCCGATAACTAATGCATCTTAAAATGCAATTAGGTATCTTTAATTCTGCCGCTTCCTTCAGAAAAACACGCAGACACACACAGATTGGCGGTACCAAACGCCTTATAATAAAAGCCAATGACGAAAACCCATCCTTAGTAATAGTGGATAAGCAGTTAAGTGCATCGATTTAATTTGATTTAATTCAATTAAATTCTACCACAATGATCGCCGTTAGCACACTCCAAGTTGCAAAAGACGTGCCTCTAATTTGTTGGCAAGCTTTTGATTTTCTTCTAAGTAATGGAGAAAACTAGAGAAACATCTTCATCTTTCCTACATTCTAAAACCGGTACCTTTAAAGGAAAAATGGCCAAGGGGCTATTCACGCAACGCAAAACCTTTATAGCGAGAAGAACTTAGGATTACAACTAAAAGTGATAACTTATGACCTAGAAATATTTTGTCCAGAAAGGTCAGATAGCATTTGAAAGTGAGAGGTTGCCAACTATCCCTCACAGCTATTGCACCAAGTCCTCCCAATCATTTTAGTTGATTGATTCGCTGCTGTTTTGAGAGCACTTCAACAACAGTGGTCAATAGAGTCCCGTCCACTGCATAGTTCTAATGCAGGGTCTGCCCAGACACTACGCTATTACGACGATTTTTGGGTATTAGCGGCCACCCATGTCAGTACTAACTGGGTTGTTGTTGTTTGTTGGAGTTTAAGGTCCCGTCAACTACAAGGTCATTAGAGACCCGTCCACTGCATAGTTCTAATGCATATACTGCACAGACACTACACTAATGCGACGATTATTGGGTATTAGCAGTACCCAGCTTTCCCGAGCGACCACCCATGTCAGTACTAACTGGGCTTGCGTTGCTTTACTTCAGTGATCAGACGAGAACTGGTGAGTGCAACGGAATACAGCCGTTCAATAACCAGTTTAGGATAGGTTTTGAGTTGTTGTTGTTTGTTGGTGTTTTAGGGCCCTTCAACTACAAAGGTCATTAGAGTCCCGTCCACTGCATAGTTCTAATGCAAAGACTGTATAGACACTACACTAATGCGACGATTTTTGGTATTAGCGGTACCCAGTTTTCCCAAGCGGCCATCCATGTCAGTACTAGCTGGGGTTGCGCTGCTTAACTTCAGTGATCAGACGAGAACTGGTGTGTCCAACGCAATTCGCCGCTCCCCCTAGGTTTTGAGTACAACATTAGGCAGTGGCGTCGCTAGGGTTGGCGTCACCCCCCCTCTCCCGAAAACAGCTGCTTCTTCTGCTTTGGTGTCACCCATTTCTCATGGTGTGAGTAGTGTCACCCGTTGCGGCCCGCACCTCCCTAGTGACGCCACTGACATTAGGTACAGTAGCCTACTCTTATTTTCCGTTCTTGTTCATGTATTCACCTGTTCAGTGAGGACCGAATTATAATGGTCACCCAGCAGGGTGGCTGAGAGAGACCCTCAGTATACCTTTCGTAGAATGCGAAGTAAAGCTGTGTAGTTCGGCAAAATTTCCAGGTATAGGGGCTCTTCCCCTGGCGTCAGTGGCGTGGAACTGCCCTAACGAATGAAAATAGGTCCGACGTACCACTGCACTTAAAAATCCATTTCTACATGGAATAAAATATAAGTGCAGCTCGGTAAAATTACCAGGTATAGGAGCCAGACTGACGTCCGTAAATTGCCTTCAGCAATCGAGAGGCCGACGTTAAATAAACAAAGCAATCCTTTCTTCTTGTTAGCTGACAGTTTTAGCAATGAGAAATCGAAACAAATAGCTCCAACAACAATTCGAGATGTTCACCCTATTCCTTTATAAACACTAGCAGGCTCCAACTAAGGGTTGGAATGAGCTTCAGTGAACCGGACAGGAATGATGTGAAATCTGGAAAAGTCGATAGATTTCGTCAATTCACAAGTGGCCGTCATCAAATCTCATCTAGCAAAATATCAGAAATTTATGAAAGATTGTATTCATGATAAGATACGTCTGTCTAAAGCTTTCTTTTTCTTCTTGTCCGACTCTTGTATGTTTAATTGCATTAGTTTTGTGTTACATCGTTAACGAGGAAGAAGGTGACAGTGGAGAAGAGGGGAGGTGATGGTACGCGAATGATTAGTAAAGGCGGAGACATCGAAAGCCCTTAGCAAATAGAGTTATCATAAACCTCTATTAAGTATTAAGCTAGATGATAAGGTTGAACATTAAAAGCAGGGCCCTAAACGCTAAGTGCTAGTTCAGAAATGAAGTGCCACTTGATTAAATCAAGATTCGGATGCTAACGTTAATATGACAAAACACATGCAGCAGATAGAATTTAATTAATGACCAAAAAACCCATCCATGTTGTGGTCAAATCCTGAAAGATAAAGACTTTATTTGGGCATAAGTGGTAAGTCTTAGTATCCGACCTAATAAAACACTGTAACTATCCAGTAACAATGTCATCAGGCGAATACTTGCAATCTCAAGTGAACCATGAAGCCTGAGAACCATGAAGTGAACCATGAAGCCTGAGAACATGAACTCTCATAGCTGAAAACTTATCTCAGTATCATATAACTTGCTTTATATCTTCTTTATAACCCTTTGAACTCACAGAAAGTCCACAGTTTCTTGAAAAACAGCAGTTACTGGATTACTTTCAAGGGTTGGGGAGTAAGCCAGGCAACCATAACAGGATGTACCCTTAGGAGGCTGCCCACGGGAGATGAGGAGGTAGGTGTAGGGACGAAGGAGAGGGGTAATTTGCAACACCCAACGTTCTTTACCAACCACCCATGTTGGTATTGACATGGGCTTGCGCTGCTTAACTTCAGTGATCTCACGGGAACTGGTGTTTCCAACGCAACTTGGCTGCACTGTCCAGTTAACTCAAGGACTTGTGTTTCTAAAGTCAGCAAATAGTCGATATCAGTCAATTTAACGTCTGAGAGATTATAGGAAACGATATTTCAAATTTTTACCGAGATCCTGTGTAGTAAACAGTCCTACATTTCGAAGGCGCAATGTCGAAAGGGCTGAATTATGAACCCCGGGACGAAAGTCAGAAAGTGGGAAGAAGGGGGTGGGGGAAGAGTTTCACATTTATTAATGGCCTCCCATAAAAGTGCAATTTGAACATCAGTTAGACGCCTGTATACAAACCAACAGGAGGTCCCAAAACCACCTATTTAGAAAAGCACTGCCAAAAACATGATAAAGTATTTATTAAATATTGGCGCTTAACTTATAACACCATGCTGCAAATTAAAACCCGATAATGAATTCAATGTCTACTCTAAACCATCGTGAGCGCAGAATTTAAGGACTTTATTACAGCAGGCAACCGTTACAAGACATATGCAATTAATTATCCCAGTTAAGAGTTGTCAGGTGTTTTTTAAACGATCGCAAATTAATAAACTTAATTCATAACACTAAAATTGACATTAAATTTCCTATAAACCTCATTGTCCCCGAGAAGCATGACTTGAACTGCAAACCATATAATCACCTGCTAGTTCCCCATATGCACCTACTTAGTTAGAGCTGCCCATCTCAAATGATAATGCCCCTGTCGTTTGTGAGATGCCTGTTGCACCCACTTCCCTCTCTAGGGTGCCTCATACCTTCATGATGCACAGATTCGATCTAAATCCTTCTGTTTCTTCAGAAAGAGGGGAAAGAAAGGGACATCATAAATGCACCGTTATCTATAAAATGGGGGAAAGGCGATTCCTTGGGGCTTAGGGGTTTGGGGTTTAAAAATCCTTTCGACTGTGTAAAGTGGCAAATTCTTAAATTCACTCTCTATAGCCAATAAACTGGGGATGGGAGAAATCCCGAAAAAGTGATAGATTATGGTATGGGCATGCGATGAGAAGAGGGGAGGAGGAGCTCGTTAGGTCCATTAAGGGCATTCTAGGTAATGGAAGCACCAAAGCAAAGAAGACCAAAGCAGACGTGGGATCAGGTTGAACGTCTGGCTATGGTAATGTGTGGGGTGGGAGAGAGTCGAGAATAGAGGGCTGGTACCCGCAGACCCGACCCTGCACAGGTGGGTTAAGGGTAGTAGCCTACGTCCCACACTTGGACAAGAGTGAAAAACGTTAAACCCATTTCAAATGACTACTGATTAAACTTGCCATCGATTCGTCATATTTTAAAGCAGAAGTATTAAACTCTTTAAAGTCGCGGGCCACATTTCCAAGGAATAAAATACAAGCGGGTCGCACGATATGCAGTTGTATTGCTTTTCAGCCTGTTTCTAATCAGAAATGTATACTGGTATCGAATAAATAATCAAAAGAAAATTTGATCGGTGTGATAGATGCATAGCATGGTCCTGCATCGGTGAAGCCATAGGCACCACCCTCGATTTCTGTTTCTGTTTTCTATGTTACACCAACGGGTTGGAGAGTAAGCCAAGCAGCCATAACAGGCCGAACCGTTAGGAGGCTGCTCGCGGGAGAGGAGGAAATAGGTGTGGGGGATGTCGGAGAGGGGAAATTTGCAGCACACAATGTTCTCTACCAACCACCTATGTTGGTACTAACGTGGGTTTGCGTTGCTTAACTTCAGTGATGTCACGAGAACTGGTGCGTCCAATGAAACTTCACAGCTTTTTTTTTATTTACTGTGCAAATGGTTCCAGGTTCGATACTGGATCGAGAAGGGTTGGTTTCTTTCTAACGAGAGGATACGAATTTGACTTCCTTCGAATGAGAAGTAAAACCGAGGTCCCGTGTGGCTTTGTTTGTTTTAGGACCCTTCAACTACAAGGTCATTAGAGCCCCTTCCACAGCATAGTTCTTATGCATAGACTGCACATACACTACACTAATGTCCCGTGTGGCGTACGATGGCATTTGCGCTTAAAAGAACCCTCTCTATTAGCTCACCCTAATGGCGTCGGTGGAGTGTCCCAACGAAAAGTAGACCGACGATAAATAAACAGAGGATTATAACTTCGGTCGACAACTAGCTGCGGAAAAGCACTGTCTAATATATCACCCTAGTGTTCATTCTGAGGGTTAAGATGGGTACCGGAAACTGCCATAGGCGGGGAAAAGGGACCCATAATAGAGTATAAATGTATTACGAAATTTTAGATGGTAGTGCTATGTTAATAATTTTTAACCAGAAACTTACAATTGTTTGCCTACAGATAATCTTGCACGATTTTTTTTTACCTGTTCTCGGCAGTTTATGTGCATGTGAAGTAAATCCTTCAACACAAAAATACACGTCGCGAACCGCCAGTTTGATACCCCTGCTCTAATGCAGTACTTCTTTATTTTGTTTTCATTGGCGACTTATTTTTACACAGGAAAAAGGTGTGCGATCCCCGGTATGTAAATATACACTGTTCGCGACCTCCTTTCGAGGTCGCGACCCATAGTTTACGAATAGTTAAAAATCCCCAAGACAACTCATGAGAGGAAGTTGCCGAAATAAGCTAGAAATCTCCACACTGTACTCATATTTTCAATAAAGAGAATTAGACGATTGCAAATCACAATTATTATTGTCATTGAAAGAGCGTTCGTCACAGAGGTCCAGATGATAGGGGAAGGGAGAATTTAAAGATCGTAGGTAGAACTTCTGAGAGCAGGGGCAAAGGAAATTACGAAAGACAGGAAAAAAAGCATCTAGGAAACAGCATCCCAGTGTACATATTGTGATGCTTAGCATCTTACCCTAACGATTTAACATGGGTCCTCGACACTATAAAAAAGGTGGAGAGGGGTTGAGAGTAGAGCAAGGATACATACACACAGAGAAAGAGCGAGAGAGAGAGAGAGAGAGAGCGTACGCGCATGTGTATGTGATATGGTTGGCAAGAAGATGCTCCATTTCCATGGTGAGTCTATTCGCCTGCTAAAAATGAAGTCGTATATACGACGTGATCGTGTCATTAAAAACCAATAAAATGGGAGGATGGGTTATGATTTGACATAGGAGCTAAGTTACGGAGACGTCGAATGACACAAACACGCGCATACACACCATTGAACAAGAAAGTTGCCATAGTTCCATACTCAAACACATTTTTCAGATTTGTCATTTATATCTCCTGCACCAGTTGCATACCACATAGATTTAACAGAGATATAGATAGAAATGGTAAGGAAGAAGAGGAGAGGGGAGAGAGAGGATAAGAAGTGTAGTAATGGGGGAAAGTGTCTACGGGTGAACCACAAAAGATGGAAGGGGTAGAGGGAATAGAAGAAAAGCGGAGCCAAACCACTACAAAAGACGAGTATGAAATACGTGACGTCAATCTTCCCCAATCATCCACGTCAATACACTTAAGTTAAACCCTTCCTGACGGAAAAAAAACCTATAAATTTCTCCACCATTTTACAATTTAACGAAAGGTATTTTATAATGCCTACCCGTCCCAACTCTATCCGAAATTTTATTACCTATAATAATAGAGCTGTCCTCTTTCTGTCTCTCCAGTTCAGGGTGAGATCGTTATGAAGATTTAAACGTTAAGATTGAAAATAAAAATAGCAACTAGTGTTTTCTCAAGTGTGACATACGTAAAACCCTCTGTATTTCACCTTCTTCTTCCTACAGTCGAACTTCTTGCGGGGTATTTTAACGGTCACTTTTCTCTCGGACAGTCCTTTTTCATTGAATTTTATTGCGACAATCCGATTTCTCAACCACTCACTCATACCAAGTTTCAGTTTGCTGCTAGAAAAAGCATTAAGGGCTAGTCGATTATTACGCCTTGAAATGCAACATGGAAACTCATTAGTTGTAGAGTAGGATACTCAGGCCCAATGTATCCCAGTAAGAAAGAAGATGTGACTAAAAGCGTGCCTAAAAAATCTCGGCAGCCCTCTACCATTAACCTCTCTATCTCTGTCAATTTCTGCTCTCTTCAGACTGCTATTACTTGCCTAGCAGGTCCTCATGGGTGCTCAGATGGATGGGAAACAGACAACAACCGTATGAATGACAGTAGAAAAACCCATTCTCCAAAGAAATGACCTCTATCGTTTATTGAATGAAATGCCTGAGAAAAATAAAAATCAATGTAATTCAGTTGAAATTATGTTGACGTTAATTAAATACCCGTCACCAAAAACACAAATATTCAACAAGCTGCAACTTTTCACTGAAAAGAGACTTCGCAGTTAACACACTCTGGATGACAGCTCGCTAACTTGAAGGCTGTCCTTTTTTTTAACCAAGTGCAACTCTTACTTGGATGACTTGGAGAGTGTCAAATTTAGCAACTGCTGACCTTTACACCTTTACTGTAGGGGGTCACCTGCTGCACACTAAATATGATGCCCAAAGTGGGACCAATGCCAATCATAACCATAAAAAAGCAAAAGGAAAGAATTCGAAAAACAGATGGGTTTTTTCTTCATCTTTATGGCTTCAACATAAACTTACAAAATACTGAATACCTTTTTTTTGCTGGATGTAATGATGATGATGTAGAGAGGATGATGTTAAAGAAGAAACTAAATGGGAATGACGCTTAAAAAAAAAGGAGACGGCATTGGAAAAAAGGGGTCGACTATAATTATGCACTTGTTCGACCTATCATGTTACAAAGAGTCTTTCTACTTGACAGACAAATGGTAACACTTTGCAGAAAATAAAACTAAAATATCTATATTCTTTTTTTCTTTTAAAGAAAACCCGGTCTAGATCTATATAATATGGCAAATCTCAAAAGTGACATCAATCTCAAGTGCTTGCAGCGACACCCATTCAGTAATTCACCAACTGCAGCTGGTGTATCAAAAAAGAGTTAAATTTCATTATATGAATGCTCCTAATAAATAGTGACAACCTACTTAGGATTTAATGCTGAAACACGACAAGCGTTTACTAGATTTAAAGGTAACAGAGTAAAAACGAAAACAAAAAAGGACATTAACTTCACCGTGAGTGGAAATATGACAACTGAGCATCACTTCGGTGTAAGGCAATCTCGAATCAATCAAGAAGTAGAAAAGTAAGAAGTTTAGTATTTAAATGGAAAAGTAAAAAGTCAGTAGTTTGTCATTCTACCCCTTTTGTCATTGGTGTTTTAGGACCCTTCAACTACATTGGACTTTAGAGCCCCGTCCACTGCGTGGTTCTAATGCAGAATCTGCACAGACACTACGATTTTTCAGTACAGTATTAGCAGTACCGTATTAGCTGGGATCATTATACTCCTTCGACCATCTCGTCCACCACATGCTGCTACTATACTAATATTAACACTTTCTATTTCTTTGAAAATTTGGGTTCGGTTCGAGTTCCAGGTATTATCTAGGAAAGGACAATGTCTTTGGAAATGTGAAAGGAAATGTGACTTGTTGTCCACATGATGCTACACCTTTGTTGTTTCGTTTCGTTGGTGTTTTAGGGCAGAGACAACATAGACACTTCACTAATGCGACGATTATTGGATATTAGCAGTATCCAAGATGCAGCTGCTTTAGACAACAGATGTCAGAAGAAACGAAAGAAAATTTGAGTTCTAATGCAAATCAATGCTGAAATTGCAATGGTCATCGACTCAGTTTTCTAGAAGGTGATCTGCCAGAAAATTTGAGTAAACAGTCGGCATTCGAATTCGTCTGCATCTTCTCAATTCGTGGGGTAGGCCGGCATCCCCTACAGACAATTCAGCCAATATTTCCTGTGGGTTCCAGACGCCTGGTTGGCGTGCCTCCAGTCAGAGCATGTTCAGTTTCTTTGTTGGTGTTTTAGGGCCCTTCAACTACAAGGTCATTAGAGCCCCGTCCACTTCATAGTTCTTATGCAGAGGCTGCACAGACACTACACTAATGAGACAATTTTTGGGTATTAGCAGCCACCCACGTCAGTACTAGCTGGGGTTGCGCTACTTATCTTCAGTGATCTGACGAGAACTGGTGTGTCAAACGGAATTCGTCGCTACCCCGAGCATGTTCAGTGGACCAGCAGACTCGACCCTGCCACAGGCAGAATAGGGATGTGATGATGATGAGCAGTACCCAGTTTTCCCAAACGGCCATCCCTGTTAGTACCAGCTGGGGGTTGAGTAGCTTAACTTCAGTGATCAGACGAGAACTAGGGCGTCCAACGCAATAAGCCGCTCTCGATGCTACACCGCGTTGGCCGGCAACCCACATGGAGAACTTGTCGCTGCTTTACATTCTTGGGTGACGAGGGGCATCATTTGTTCTACAGCCAACCCATTTAACTTCTTCTACAAACAAAACCTGAATTCCTACTAGGTTTTCAAGTATGAAATTGAAAACGAAAACAACAGTAACTCAAGGTTAGAAGTCTAGTAGTATTTTGACCGTGACGAACTGTGGTGACCACTACACGCTTAAGTTATTGTAGTGCACACACGAAGTCACATTACGTGTACCCTTTTAATTAAAAATACCCAATTTATCCTACAGAAGTACTTACATTGCAGGGATTTACAACACTAACCGCGCCTTTTCGATTTGTTTCTTACATTAATCACTCGCATTTCCGCCCCATACAGTGTTGCACGAAACCAATCCGATAACACTCAAGCACAATTCCGCCATTAAAGTTGGAGCAACAACAATAGTGACGTCAATTGTAAAGTCTTGGTGACCCGATTTGTTACGTCACAAGCGAAACTAATCCCTACATTTTTCCTAATTAGTCCCTGTTGTCCAGTATTTACTTCCAGCTATTTTCCACTCGTTGTGTATTGACGGCAAGAGAAATAAACCGTTCAGAACAAATATAAAACGAAGAAAGAGGGGCTTGTGAGAGAGAAAAAAATATTCAGGAGAGCGACAGAGAGAGAAAGAGAGAGACACACGGTGATTTTGGAATGTTAGTTAAAGTTTTAATTGACGAGGATTTATTTTATGGATCATCAAATTCACCCGTTTTTCGAGGCAAACTGCTAACTAGTACTTTTTTAAAGTCTATCTCTTTCATTGTTATTACTCATCAAACCATGAATAGTGTTCAGTTAGTTGAATATTCGTTTGTTTGCTTTATAATAAATGTTTTAACGAGGTCCTTTTGTATCTATCATTTATAGTTGACAAATAGAAAAGGCCGACAGACGTACAAAGTCATCATAAAATATAATCTTTTTCCTTAGATTCTAAAAAAATAATAAATTTCAATGAGAAGATCTGAAATTACTCACAAACCATCAATTAAACGATCGCAATTTGCAGTAAAATCCAAAGCGGAAGTCACTTTCATTACAAAATAACAAATCTGCTTGCTAAGAAAATACACGAAACGCAGGTTGATAATCCACATTTCTATACAAATATCTCACTCTCTAGTTTTATAGTCACAAACAAATGAAACCCTTGTTTTTTCGAGTTAGGAGGATTTATTTTAGCTAAGCTCTTTATTTAGATTTAAATGCAAAATTTCTCTACTGTCGGCTAATTCAGTACAGAGAGAAAAAATAGTTCAACATTTAAAACACTATGTTACTATATCTCATCACTTGTAATTTACAATTTAAGATCAAAGATAAATCTGGAAAGGTTTCTATAGGATAAGGCGATATATTAGAAGTCTCAATATTTGAACCACACGTGCTTTAAGAAAAAAAATACCCCCTTTAAAATGATGAAACAACTAGGATTAGAAGATAAATTCTAAAGATGTGAGTTACCCTTTGTGTCTATCTTCTTAAATTATTTCAATTCACTTTTCAAACTTCAAATTGAAATGCCAGACTCGATTACAACTAACAAATTCACTCCAGTCATTTCACAAAAGGATGTAGTCGGTTTTAATTCAATTGAGCATCTTTCTGATACGTAACAGATGACCAGAGTTCAGAAAGTGAATTGTGAGGCGTAGTGACATGCAGTTTCAATTTTCCTCTAGGCCAATTATTTTCTTGAGCTGAGAACAAGCCATCATTGAACCTTATGGGTCAGTAATCAAAAATGAGAGGCCGACCTACTATTAAATACCTGCAACTAATTATTAATATCAAGACATCTCTCAGATGCATCTTAAGTATACAAATACGTATTTAAATTAAACATTCACTCCTATTTTGCCATAATCAGAACCATTCTTCGCCGTTCTGATATCTCTTTGATCATCTCTTATCGAAACATCTTTCAAATGAATAATAAGTCCTTAGAAACGGGAGGGATATGTATACGGTATTGATTGCAAGATCATTAAATTTTTAGTTAGTTGTTTGACTTATATTTATATTATGAACGAGAGGGGGGAAAAGATAAGGGACGCTGGGGGAAAGAAAGAATATGTGTATCATTCCAGTATGAAAAAAATTACATTTCTTTTTTCAAAGAACACCATCGTCATTCTTTTTTATTTTATAGCTTGGCATTCATGGGTAAATTATTTACTGGAAAAATTTTCATTTCTTAATGAGAATGGACACCTTTTGTTATTCATTTCAACAAGAGTTCAGTTCACCTTCTGACAAATACAACGACATGGCAACCGCTTCACGGCGAACAGTGTATTGTGTGATTGCCCTCCATCATAATGAAAGGGGCAGCACATTGAAGGAAAGCAAATATTTATGGTCGACGAAGGCCAAGATCTGAAATATCAATATAATCATGCACGAATGTGGGCTCTAAGACGACATAAAAACCCTATTGTGGTCTAGAACTAATCCATAGCCTCCATACCTAAAAAAAATAGATCATCCAGTTTGGTCTCCTGATAATGTAGCAGAGATGATCCCTACACCCTTTACTTTTTAAATCCCGCATTTCGGTGGTCACATCTAACAAGAAAAAAAATATAAGTCGATTCTTGCATTTCAAGTTTTACTTTTACGTCCTATAATTTTTCTCTTAACTTCAAAAATTGTCCGCTTGGTCCTACGTGTGTATATGAAGAGAAAAATATCCAATAATAATGGCAGTTTATTTGTTGGAATGGGTGAGAAGAATAAACAAACAAGGTTTTTATTTCACTATTTTTCTTTTTCCTAGCAAGTTTGATCTTTTTTTTTAGACAAAAGCTGAGAGGTTGGAAAAGGAAGGGAAAATATTGAGGTGGAGTAAGTATCGATTGCTACTAACACAAACAGGGGGTAGACATTCAGACAGGAAAAGTCACTTGTAATGCCTCAATCTGGCGCCGTTTTCTAACTCGTTATGGCTTCCACATTTTTCTCTCCATTTGTGATGCAAAGTTACACACACCTTTTCATTTTACCTCATTGTTCGCCTAGCACAGATCCCAGTTTCAGGATCAATCCCTAGCCTTCCACCATCCATTTCTATCTAAATTATTATTAGTACATGTTGGTGGAAGATTAAGTTGAGTGGAAGAGATAGGGCTCAGTAAAGGAAAAGGGATGCGCAAAGAAAAAAATAACTTTCTCATAAAAATAAAGTCTTCCACCCAGTGCATACTTTACATATATTTACATTTGGAGGGTTGAAAATGAATACATTTGACACGTTTCTGATCTAAAAAAAACTTCGAAGGTCTCATCTTTAGGATTTTTTCTCTACTGGTGGCACCACATATAGTCTCTTATCACTAAAATTATTCCACCCTGACTTAACCTCCTCTTCTATTAACTTTCAATTCATTTGTTCCCTTCAAACTTTTCATGACATACTATCGCATTCGATTATGAACATCAACTATCAATTTCCTTTCATGTTGATTTTATGTTCAACAGACACATGTAGGTCAATCTTTTCAAAATGAGCGTTAATAAATAAATTATTAATATTAGTATTTATATTTTTACAAATGTGGCGTACAAACAGCTGCCATATGACAAATATGGCTGTATCTGATATCTAAAATATGAATGCTAGGAGCAGAGACAAAATTACAGCACATGAATATTTCTGTACAGTAAATTTAACATCTTGAATCGATGCTGAAACTGATATTAATTTCATCTACGTTCTGGACAATGTTGTGGCTACCAACAAAATCCAAAACGCCATTATTCTAGGAGAAAGACCCTAACTGAGGTGCCAAGAAAATGAAAGAATCTGAATGTGGGTATCGTAATAAGAATACGAATGCGAAAGAGAAAAAACGCAGTTCAAAAGTTGAAAACATCATCGTTCAATATAATAAGTGAGCATGCGTGTGCGCAAGATTGTTTAAATATTGTGACACCAAGAATAAGTCACAATTGTTTGTATTGAATATAATCTTAGACCTATCAAAGTGTCACTCAAAGCATTAAAATGTCAGGATTGTAACAATTATCATTTTTCATATCGTAGTAGCCGTTTATACACTGAAACCCATTTCCAACTTGTGGCAGGGTCGGGTATTCTGGAATTCAAGTGCTCAAAAAATAAACCGAAGGAAAGAGTAAGGAGGGAGAGAGAGACTGTATACAAAGAAAGATAAAGGATTGTTTGTCTGTCTTGGTGGTTCAGTATGTTTCGCTTCGCGAGTCCAGTGCTGTAGAATCAACCATGACCCAGACAGATGACTTCTTAACAGGGCATCAGGACAGAAAACTCTCCAAGCTGTGGCCCGGTGTGGTGTACACCGGGCCACAACTTTATTCCCACCCATGTCACGATGTCACCCAGTACGATGCCACTACTGCACTTAAACTCTTTCTACATAGCAAATATACGTGTATATCAGCAAAGGGATATTAGTGTTTGGAATTGGAACTCATTCTTCCTCTGATGTCGGTGGAAGAAAAACGCATCCCAACACAGGAAATAGACCACTTATGAGATCCCGGTTTTAGTAAGACAAGAGTACCTGACCCTGCCATAGACAGGAGAAGTTTGGGAATGATGGTGAAGGTATGGTTCCGTTAAGGCAGTTGCGTGGCAGTTGCCCTCCCTTACTTCAAGAACACTACGTCCAACTCAGTCAGGATCGAACCTGCCTTGAATGCCTCACAAGTGAAACACTTTACCATGGCGGCAAGGGAAAGAAAATAGGGATGAAAATTCGAAAGCAAATTGTCTAAGTAAATGGGTGCCGACTAAATTCTACAAGCGACTACAAATGCAACTAAAATGGTTATGACGTCAGGTTGGTAGTCATTCATGTAAAAGCTACTGCCTATGTTTATGAGAGCAGCTTTAGAAGGGAGTTGGATACTTCCGAATTGTTAGGCAAGGCGCAGAACGAGGCCGCAGGGTGACGCAGCGTAACGCAGCCCTGCGAAATTCCGCTAGCAGGCAATCACCGCCCATTGAATCGCAGTTTTTCAACATACTGGTTTGCAATTTGCGTCAACTAAAATGGCTTTCAACGTAACAGTGATTGCCTGCTAGCAGAATTTCGCAGGGCTGCGTTACGCTGCGTCACCCTGCGGCCTCATTTTGCGCCCTAATTAGAGGTCAGCTGAACCTGCGCAGGGAGCGGCGAATTGCGTTGGAAACACCATTTCTCGTGTGATCAGCAGCGCAACCTCAGCTAGTACTGACATGGGTGGCCGCTTGGGAAAATTGGGTACTGCTAATACCCAAAAATCGTCGCATTAGTGTAGTGTCTGTGCAGTTTCTGCATCAGAACTACACAGTGGACGGGGCTCTAATGACCTTGTCGTTAAAGGGCCCTAAAACACCAACAAACAAACAAATGCACCTGCGCAAGTATTTCCTACTTTTAAACAAAGGCTGTTCAAGTCACATTATTTTCAGTTAATCAGCATATTAGTTAATAAAGTTAGTCAGCAACCTCAATAAATATATCCGAAATGGAATGAAAGGAAAATGATAAAACCACGCAATTATTCGTAAAATTACAGCAAACAACACAACTGCAAAACAACGGTGATAAAACTATTTTTTAGTATCAAGCAAACAAGTGCATTATCATAAATTGTACCATAACGTTTGTTTGTTTTTTTTATTGGCCCAGAAAATATAATGATAACTAAAGGAATTATTGTCTAAAATTCCATACTCTTACGAAAACAAAATTTCATCCTAAATGAAAACTACAGCATCATAGATGAAGAGGAAATGGTATTTCCGAATTGATTCCAGTAAGTCATCAATTTACAAAAGGTTACCCAAGAGACAGGGAAAAAGGTGGGACGACATGGGACCAATTATGAAAACTCCATCGATTCATAAAAAATACTTATGACAATTTTGACTCCATCTCAAGGTATACTGGAACCCGCCTCGGTGGCGCAGAGGTAGCGCGCTGGACTACTGCGCCGCTAGTATCAAGATCGATCTGTTCGAGGGCCGAGACCGATAGTCATGGATCTAGGAGGTTGATTCAGACATGAGAGGGTTCTACTGAGCTTTCCGTTGGATGAGAATTAAAGCCGAGTGCCTAGTGTTTTGTGTGAGGAGGCCACCTGCAGGTAAAGAGCGGCGAATTGCGTCGGACACACCAGTTCTCGTCTGATCACTGCAGTTAAGCAGCGCAACCCCAGCTAGTACTGACATGGGTGGCCGCTTGGGAAAAATGGGTACCGCTAGTATCTAAAAATCGTCGCATTAATGTAATGTCTGTGCAATTTCTGTATCAGAACTACACAGGTGTAGGTCGTCCTGGAGTAAAGAGTGTCCCAACTAATCAAAATAGGCTGACGATAAACAAGCACAGGGGTTGCAGAATTAGGTTGACAGCCGACTGCGTAAAAATATCGTCCAACAGATCACTCATATCTCCCCCGATGGGTCAAAAATGGGCACCTGACCGTGCTATGAGAGGGAAAACGTTTAGTGATGATGATGATGATGACGTCTCAAGGTACATTGGGGGAGAATGGGGAGTTAAAACGAATGTCTGACCAATGTTCGAAATTAAGAGAATAAAAAGCAACTCCTAACCCTTTTCCGGCCTATGACAGGGTCGGGTACCCATCTTGTCCTTCTGAATGGACACAAGAGTGATACATTTGACAGTTTTTATTCCGCGGCCGGTTCACGACCAAACCTGCAGCCCTTATTCTTGTTTGCAGTCGATTTACTGCTCTCTGAGGCAAATGGACGCCAAGAGGGCGAGCTCCTACATTTGAAAATTTGGCCTCATCTACCCTTTGCATAGTAGAGAGGGTTCTTTGATGTGCAAATGCCATCATACAGAGGACCTCGGTTTTACTTCTCATCCGAAGGAAGGGGCATTCGGGGCCTCTCTCTCTCTCCCGAAAGAAGCCAACCCACCTCGGTCTAGTTCATTTTGAACATGAGTGTATTATGAAAAACCTAATTGATATAGTGGTCATTTAATCTGAAAGAAAAATAGGACTGACCACTCAGTCCTATAATTTATAGATAGCTTTTGAATGCGCACATTACATCGAAATCGGAGAGTTTTGCAACTTGAGTCTTGGAATTAAATATTTAAAACGTATGCAGGCAGGAATGTCGCAAGTAGGAGTTTCACGGAACGAATATAATTGTTATCGACGCGTGACTATGCGACACACCACCATCACATTACAATCAAAAACCACGTCAAAATAACTGGGAAGAGAGGAGAGAGATAATGAGAAAGAAAGGGAAAGACAGAGAGAGATAGACCGAAAAGCGAAACTCAATGACACGTTCTTCAACCACGGATCTGTGTAGACAGTTTTTGTTGTTGTTTTTGACTTCTAAACGTGCCTGACAAACAGAAACGGCATATCCAGTAGAACCCGGATAAGAAGTGTTTCAAGGGACCCTATGTTTAGTTGTTTCTTAAGCGGGAAGGTCTCTTAAACGGGAAATTCGGTTTTACACATTTGAATGCCGTTTTGAGTTCCACTGAAGTAATCATCATCATACCCTTATCCCGCCTGAGACAGGTTCGGGTCTGCGAGTTTTAGCCCACCACTCATGCCTATCTCCCACCAGCCCCCCCGTCCACCCCACATACTACAGGAAGCGGCGAATTGCGTTGGACACACCAGTTCTCGTCTGATCACTGAAGTTAAGCAGCGCAACCTCAGTACTGACATGGGCCTGCATGGGTGGCCGCTTGGTAAAACTGGGTACTGCTAATACCCAATAATCGTCGCATTAGTGTAGTGTTTAGTATCTGTGCAAGTCTCTGCATAAGAACTATGCTGTGGACGGGACCCTAATGACCTAGTATTTGAAGGGCCCTAAAACACCAACAAACAACAACAACCCACATACTACTATATCCTTACGGACAACCTGCTCCCACGTGTGCTTTGGTCCCCCCCTTGCCCCGGATTCTACCAGCCACCTGCATTCCTGTAATGGACCAAACGAACTCCTCCTCCCCTCCTACATCTACTCCCCCTCATATTTTCCGCGTTGTCCATCGTCCCTAGGCTACCTCTAATATGCTCATTCCTAATTTTATCAGCTCTCGACACCCCACTCATGCATAGCAGCATTCACTTTTCGCTACTTGCATTCTATTCACGAGGCCCTTCCTCACTGCCTAACACTGAACCGTATAATCGGTTCTGGTCTCAGGAACCGTTTAAAATTTAGGAGTTTTATGGTATCATATGTAGGAATGAGAGTTAGTCTCTCCACTGCCATATTGGCCAAATAAGGCTGCTTGCAGTGTAGGGAATTAGAATACACGGGAAACCTCTTGTCCTGGTTCCACTGTATCTAAAACGCGCCACATAGCGAGTGGAAAAAGAATCAGCTCTCAAAAATAAATTCCGCAGAAATTGATAAATAGAGATATACGAATGTGGTACAAGTTCTGTAAAAAAAAGATCAATAACTCACATAGAGGCTCATCCACCACATGAAATAGTCACACAACGAACCACTTCCTCTTTTATATTTCTGTTTTTTTACAACATCAGGCTCTACTCTCAGGATCACTATCAACAAATGAAAAATGGCACATCTCTCACTACTATTTTATTATTATTTTTTTAGAAATGATTTCGTTTCCTTCACGTCAATAAAAAAAGCACATGCGTCAAAAATATGTTCCTTAATAATACCAGTAAGGTCCTATCCTGAGATAGGAAGAGCTCCTTCCATTTGAGATTCCTATTGGGATAAAAATTTAAAAGTTGCTGATTGATGTAACAGAACAATCCTGAAAGGGTTACAGGTTAGTAGAGCATCCAATTTCAATTAAAAAAAACGAAACACGTGGGAAAATTCAGATGAAAAACGGGGAGACGAGAAAGAAATTCTTTCTTCACACTTCAAAGAAAAAGTACAAGAATTTCTTCAATAACCTTAAGAAATTTTCTACATTAAATTTATGAAACTAGAGAATTTTCAAGTCATTTCTATCAGAAATTGGAAGAATTTCCTTAATAAATTCCGAGAAACTGCAGAAATTCTCAACAAGTTTTACCCAAATCTTAAATGCCTTTTATGACTTCATTTTCCACGGCAATAATATGAGCCACGATAGTAATCCAGTGATTGATTTCTACTACACAACGACCTTGATGCCTTAATTTGGTAACACGCCACTAACTCTTTAGTCCCAAATTACGCAAATTCACATCTGATCCGCCTTGCGATTGACTAGACCCTCGCTAATCAGAAAAACTAAAAACTATTTCTGAGGATAAGACAGACACGCAGTCAAGGTCAGTATTTAAAATGGTTATAAACGTTACATTTGAGACTACAGCTGTCAGTTCGGGAAATCTGATGAGGGCCATTTCCACAACATAGGATTTTCAGATTTTCGTGCTTTCAGGTCCTCCTGAGAGGTGCCCGGTACAGGAAAGGATCAAAGCAGACGTGAGAGCAAGTAGAACATGAGAATATGGTAGTGTGTGGGGTGGACGAGAACCTGGTTGGATAATGGAAGCGGCGAATTGCGTTGGACACACCAGTTCTCCCTTGATCACTGAAGTTAAGCAGCGCAACCCCAGCTAGTACTAACATGGGTGGCCGCTTGGGAAAACTGGGTACTGCTAATACCCAAAAATCGTCGCATTAGTGTAGTGTCTGTGCAGTCTCTGCATAAGAACCATGCTGTGGACAAGGCTCTAATGACCTTGTAGTGGGGGGGACCTAAAACACCAATAAATAACTAATAATAAACTGGTTGGATATAGGCGGAAGTGTAGAATGGGAGCGGCAATATTGCGTTGGACACACCAGTTCTCGTCGGATCACTGAAGTTAAGCAACGCAACCTCAGCTAGCACTAACATGGGTAGCCAACTTGGAAAAACCATTATTTTCGTCAAGAAGTGCATTTGCTTTGTCCCACTAGTTCCTCCTATAGTCGTATCGTCTTGTTTGGGCTAAGCGGAGTTCCAGTTTAGTAGGGATTTTGCGATTTCTCATAACGTGGGCATCTTCGGACGAAAGACGAGAAGTAGAAAGCCTTCTCGTCCTTCCCAGTCGTCTTCAATAAAATAAGGACGAGAAAATCACAAATAATCGCCCTCCTTTCTCACGTTTATTTATGATTTTTGCGTCCTTATTGTATTGAAGACGACTGGGAAGGACGAGAAGGCTTTTTACTTCTCGTCTTTCGTCCCGAAACGCCCACGTTACGAGAAATTGCAAAATCCCTAGTAAGGCTCTACTATTACGATTGTGTGTATGTGGGAAGGTGTGTGATATCATCTACCCCTTGACGAAAAATGAACACCTAAATCGAGTCACATCAACATCCGATGGTGATAAATGAAATATTTAACCCACGTTGGTAGTTCTGCTACAAATGGTACAACAAGTCTCAGTTGTTTCTATCAGTTGCTGCAAGCAGTGTAGATACCCTTCCCAAATCCCCTCCAACTCCCTTATCAACCTCATAAAAAGATAATTTATGCTGTAGATGCAGAGTAGTAATTAAAGTTGGAAAACACTGAAAATTACGTGATAAGGAAGTAAGTTACTGAATAAGGAAACGTTTACGTGCATAAAATAAACATTTACGTGGATTTGCTTTACAACTGTTGAATATTCGGCATCGAAATCCTGAAATCTACAACACACATCTCAACCCTTCGCGTCCTATTCTACTTTCTGCGTAAATTCTCTTTCTGGAATCACAACTCCATCACTTTAAGCCTACTTCTCGTCTGTGGCAGAGTCGGATCCAATGTCTCGCTGGAATCGCCCACAGTTGAACAAACTGCTGGACGGTATATTTAGTTTTCCCTCCAATGACAGCATCTGGTGCCCAGTATTGTCCCACACAAGTGATCGGTTGAACGGTACACTTACGTAGCCGGCTGCAACCTAATACTGCAAGACCCCCTATGCTTACTTATCGTCAGCCTATTTTGATTGTTGGATCCCTCCTTTTCCGTCACCAGCACTTAGGTTTGTTTGTTTGTTGGAGTTTAAGGTCCCATCAACTACGAGGTCATTAGAGACCCGTCCACTGTATAGTTCTAATGCATATACTGCACAGACACTACACTAATGCGACGATTATTGGGTATTAGCAGTACCCAGCTTTCCCGAGTGACCACCCATGTCAGTACTAATTGGGCTTGCGTTGCTTAACTTCAGTGATCAGACGAGAACTGGTGTGTCCAACGCAACTCAACGCTCCCGCAGCACTTAGGAGCAAGCTCCTACACCTGAAAATGTTGTACCGACTTACACGTAGTTTTATTGCATGCAGTAAGGGTTCTTTTCCGTGCAGTGGAGGGAGCGGCTTATTGCGTTGGACACACCAGTTCTCATCTGATCTCTGAAGTTAAGCAACGCAGCCCCAGTTAGTACTGACATGGGTGGCCGCTTGGGAAAACTGGATACCTCTAGTACCCAAAAATCGTTGCATTAGTGTAGTGTCTGTGCAGTCTCTGCATAAGAACTAAACAGTGGACGGGGCTCTAATGACCTTGTAGTTGAAGGGCTCTAAAACACCAACAAATCAAACCATCCGTGCAGTGGTGACATCGTACACATTACACAAGATCATGGCTTTCTTCAGGCGCACTACGGGCCTGCCCTTCTCTCTCGCCCCCGAAACAAACTGGAGTACGGTCAACATCGATCCTGAAATTTTTTAAACTAATGAATGAATTCCACGGAATTCAGAGCCCATTTCATATATTAATCAAGATTACTGACCATTCAACATCTGTTTCTGGTATTTTCGTGAGTCAATAGTCATTATTAAACCAGCAGATGGCTACTCTTAGTGTCCAGTATGTACCTTAACGCATTATTTATCAGATTTTGGTCACAGGTTTGATCGTGGCCAGGGGCGGGTGACTTCTTTCGGAGTAAGAGAATGAAGTCCCAAATAAGCTCTTCATAGGAAGGAAGAGTGCATTATAAGAAGGTAGCACGCTCGGTAATTGCATCAGTAGTTCCAGGGTCGATATTGGACCGAGGTGGGTTGGTTTCTTTCGGGCGAGAGAGAGGCCCCGAGTGGGCCTTCGTTCGGATGAGAAGTTAAAGCCGAGGACCAGTGTGGTGTTCGATGGCATTTGCACATGAAGGAACACTCTCTATTGTGCAATGGGTATGAGACAAAATTTCCAGGCGTCTTCGATGGAGTGCGCCAACGAACAGTAGATCGACGTTAAATAAGCACAGGGGATGCAGCTTTGGTCGGCAACGAGCTGTGGAAAAACACTGCCCAATATATCGCCCTTGTGTCCATTCAGAAGGACAAAATGGGTAACCGACCCTGCCGTAGGCGGGAAAAGGATTAGGTGTTGCTTTTGAATTTCATTATAGCAGCCGTCTACCTAATCTTACAACCCCTATGTTTGTCATCGACACATTTTGATTCGTTGGGGGGAGCGGCGAGTTGCGTTGGACACACCAATTCTCGTCTGATCACTGAAGTTAAGCAACGCAAGCCCAGTTAGTACTGACATGGGTGGTCGCTCGGGAAAGCTGGGTACTGCTAATACCCAATAATCGTCGCATTAGTGTAGTGTCTGTGCAGTCTCTGCATTAGAACTACGCAGTGGACGGGTCTCTAATGACCTTGTAGTTGACGGGACCTTAAACATCAACAAACAAACAATCAATTGATTCGTTGGGACACTGTTCTCCACCGGTAGCAGGGGAGGAGAGCTCCTACACCTGGAAATTTTGCCACACCTACAAATTACTGGATTAGTTTGTGGGTTGGAGAGTAAGCCAGGCAGCCATAACAGGACGAACCCTTAGGAGGCTGCCTGCAGGAGATGAGGAGGTAAGTGAAAGGACGAAGGAGAGGGTTAATTTGCAGCACCCAACGTTCTTTACCAACCACCCATGTTGGTATTGACGTGGGCTTGCGCTGCTTAACTTCAGTGATCTCACGGGAACTGGTGTGTCCAACGCAATTTGGCTGCACCCAATATGTTACCCTTTTGTCGATTCACAGGGACAAATGGGTACCTGACCCTGCCATAGGCGGCAAAAGGGTTACGAGTTGCTTTTGAAGTAAAGGATTCTCTTATATGCAGCAGTGGTGGAAATGTTGCAGCATCCGCCTGGGGTGTGGAGGTATATTCCACGCAGTAAGGGTTCACGTCCGTGCAGTCGTGACATCGTTCACGCCACACGCGACCACGGAGGACTTCTTTCTTACTTTCTATCCTAAAAGAAGTCAACCGTCTTGGTCCAGGTGCCAGTCTGGAACCAGTGCGCTACATCTGAACCACAGAGGCGGGTTTCAGAACGCTAAATTAAGGATCAGTTCATATCTGCTCAAGTCAGCTCCTGGACGAATTTAGATATAAACACGTCCTGTTTCCAATAAAAATTATGGAATTCAAACAGACATTCCGGAAGAAGATTCTCATTTGGGACACATCTGCAAATGTGCCAATGAAAGAAAAGTGATGTAGAAGGGGTTGCGTACATCATTTGAAATGCACGCGAAATGAAATCAGCCAAAACATGTCCAGCGTAGTGCAGCGGAAGTCCAGCGTAGCCACTCCAATTTCAGATTTTAAAAAGGGCTTCAGGCAAGTTCTAAACAGAATGCAAAATGACAAGCAAATAATATCATGTCATGCAAACGTAGACGTCCAAATTAATTATAACGCTTCTGACTTAATTAACTTAAGATAACTAACAAACACGTGTCGTTCTTGTTCTCCTTTGAGGACTGATGTCTTGTTGTGTCCCAAATAAAAATGTACAATAATTTGCACAACACCCTAGCAATTAGGATCATTTAAAGAAAGAGGGGATAAAGGTGAGAAAATAAATTTCAGAAAACGTCAAACATCATCAATATTCTGGTAATTAGGTAGTTTGACATGTCTGGGGAAACTGAGAAGATGATGGAAGAGGGTCAACAATTGGGCCCGCTAAAGGTCACAGGGACATTGTTATATATAAAATATATTGTCAGCAGTAATAATGATATTCAGTAAGTAAACAACTGCATCATCATAATCAAAATCTCAAATTACTTAATTAATGTCAATAAATTATCAACCTAGAGCGCGCATTTGTTTACCATGGTTATGAACTACTGGTCATATGAGAAATACAATAACAACCAGGTCAAATGTTACGTCCCAAGCAACAATGGCCTGGAAATTGTTAACACGAGTACAGGAGGGCGTTTTGTACCATTCCCTTCTACAATTACAGTACCTTCACTAGTTAAGATAAGCAACTCCCCATTTCTCACCTATGGAAGGGTCGGATACCCATCTTATCCCCCTGAATGGACACACGGTGCTCACCAAAGCTGCAACCCCTATGGTTATTTATCATCGATCTACTGTTCGTTGGGGCACCACCGACGCCAGGGAGTGAGCTCCTACACCTTGGAAATTTTGCCTCATCTACTCATCGCATAGTAGAGAGGGCTCTTTTACTTGCCAATGCTATCCTACAGCACGCAGGACCTTGGTTTTACTTCTCATCCGACGGAGGCATACTCGGGGCCTCTTTCTCGCCCGAAAGACGCCAGTCCCCCTGATCCAATATCGAAACTAGAAGTAGGCTACTAAGTAACCGAGCACGCTACCTCCTGTACCACCGAGGCGAGTGTTATTAAGAATCACCAGTGGAAATGTTTCCTGGTCATATTTGTAGAGATTTAAATGCAGCAGAAATGTCTTCGGGCGTGAAGAAAGTCATCATCTAACCATTTTCCCTACTGTGGTAGGGTCGGGGGTCCACTTTTGGTTCAGTGTAAAATGAGGTCGAACTGTTGGACGTGGGTTCTTTTTCAAGGCATTTTTCCTCCACCAACAACAGAGGTGAGCTCCTACATCTTCACATAGGCCCCTACATTTTATAAACTCCATATTAGTAGTAGGGATTCTTGACTTGGGGCCCTTCTCTCCCGCACGAGATAAGCCACCCACTTCAGTCCAGGGTCAAACCCCAAACTGCCAAAGAAATAATTCAGTATAAACCTCTGCGCCACCCAGACTGGTAGGGTGAACAAAACCTTTTAAGCTACTGCATCGCAGGAATGTCGATCAACACATTGCACGACGTCGGCGCAATACTGAACGTGATTCGTGCATTCATAATTACAGATTCCATCCTCGTCGAGGCGTAGTTTTGGGCGCCAGTGAGCCCCGGTGAAGCCCAGTGAGCCTCTCATCGTATAGGATCTAAAGCCGGTGCGGTGTGTAAAGTGTCCCCTGCACGTAAAGAAACCCTTTCCCATTTGTAGGAGCGGCTGTATTGTGTTGGACACCAGTTCTCGTCTGATCACTGAAGTTAAGCAACGCAACCTCAGCTAGTACTAGCACGGGTGACCGCTGGGAAACACTGAGTACTGTTAATATTCAAAGCCGTCGTATCAGCGTAGTGTCTTTGCAGAGCCTGCATTAGAACTACACAGTGGACGGGGCTCTAATGACCATTGTAGTTGACAGGCCACGAAACGAAACGACGAAACCAACGAAACGAAACCCATTTGTCGAAGCCCGCCTTCAGAGGTTTGGAAACGAAGCTACCTCCACAAATTAAATAGGCAGCGGCTTATGGCGTTGGGTACACCGGTTCTCATCTGATCACTGAAGTTAAGGAGTGCAACCCCAGTTAGTAATAACATGGGTGGCCGCTTGGGGAAACTGGGTACCTCTAATACCTAAAAAAATCATCGCATTAGTGTAGTGTCTGTGCAGTCGCTGCATTATAAATACGCAGTGGACGGGGCTCAAAAGACCTTGTAGTTGAAGGGCCAGGCCCGGCTCGTGAGCTTCAGACGCCCTAGGCAAGTGGGTCTATCGCCGCCGCCCCCATTAAATTTAATGCTGTCCTAAATTGTCCCAGCGTCCCTCACGCCCTTGGCATTTGTCCCAATGCCAATGCATTGCTAAGGCTCTGCAACAAGGCACCTCCAATCATCTTTGGAAACCCCAGGTCTGAACATTTTACCTGACGGATAGACTGCTTAGCAAGGAAGTACCTTTGTAATTTGGCCGCCCCTATTAAATTTGCCGCCCTAGGCAGCCGCCTAGGTTTGCCTGCCCCATGAGCCGCATCTGTGAAGGGCCCTAATACATCAACGAACGAACGAATTAAATAGACCAACGATAGAATAAGTAAGGGGTTGGAGCATTAGATAGGCAGCCGGGTGCGTAAAAATGCATCCAATTGATCTCCTGTGTGTACCCAGTTGCGACGGAACAAATGGATTCCCGTTGTTTGTTGGAGTTTAAGGTCCCATCAACTACAAGGTCATTAGAGACCCGTCCACTGTATAGTTCTTATGCAGAGACTGCACAGACACTACACTAATGCGACGATTATTGGGTATTAGCAGTACCCAGCTTTCCCGAGCGACCACCCATGTCAGTACTAACTGGGCTTGCGTTGCTTAACTTCAGTGATCAGACGAGAACTGGTGTGTCCAACGCAACTCGCCGCTCCCCATGGATTCCCGATCTTGGCATAGGTGGATAAAGGGTAGCGAATGATGTGTAGAACCAGCTCTTATTGTAAAAACCCATTCTGCATTTCTTGAAACTTAAGTTCAATATTAATTGTGTCTTAATGCAAGTGATAAAATGCTCTCGTTATCTCTTTGTCACATTAAATGTGCCGTAAATAACTACTATGCCAGTAACTATTTCATGCTAACGAGCAATGGAAGAATTCATTTGCAAACAAGTAATTTAAAGGGGGAATCATGCAATCGTGAATACCCATTTTGAAGGTCAACATCAGGTTTAATACCTGATGTTGACCTTCCTGCACTACAGCAGTTCTTATCTCCGGGATGGTTTTGGGAGGTGGTTGGCGAATTGCAATTCCCTTCCCAAGTGGGCCTAAGACATGTTCAATAGGTGCCACCCAAACAAAAAGAATCCTCTCTATACATCTGAGATGTCAGGGAGCCTGTTTTGAACTAATGGAATGATGTGCGGCCATCTAACACGATGCCTGCCCACATCATGGCTCTTTCACCGTCATAATGGTCCCAATCTTTGATGTTGGAGGGGCTATAGTGGGTCCTCGGTTCTCCCTAGATTAAGATTCGTCTAGAATCTGGGACTAGACTGAATCTCAACCCGCTATCACCTCTCCAACATCAAGGAATGGGACCATTGCATGTGTTCGACACCGGCTCTCTGACTGCTCAGAACATCAAGGAATGGGACCAGCTGTCTGACTGCTCAGAGTTGTAGAGAGCAGATCACAGAGCCTCATGTGGGACTTTTCATGAGTGCAGTTGGCTCTCAGTTCCTTTTTATGGCTAACAATGCTTATCCACGTAGGTCCAAATGGTGGACATGGGAGGGCAATTGGAATTGGCCAATCACCTCCCAGAACCATCCAGGAGCTAAGAACTGCTTTGGTGCAGGAGTGGGTACAGCTGCCTCAGGGACTCATAAGGCGACTCAAAAGCAGTATGATGACTCGTTGCGCTACCTGTGTGTCTTTCAGAGGTGGCCATCCCCAACTATAACCTCATTTTCGGCACCATGCTGCAATGTCAGTTTTGATATGCCTGCTCTTATGTGAATCACTCCTGAATTTCCTCCTCTGCTGTAGGCCGTAAATTGCTTTTGTATATTACTCTGTCTCCATACCAAATTTTACTAAATTCTGCCCAGTGTATAATAGACAATGGATCTATCGCTAAATTTTAAATAGTAGCGGCCTATTACCCCCCTTTTTTCAGAACCTTTCAATCGTTTACCTTCAGGTAACTTCTCAAGATATTTAACTTTCCCAGCTCTTAAGTGCCTACAAAGTAAATCCTTCAACAGTTTCAGTGGGCCACAAAAATACACGTCGCGGGCCGGCAGTTTGACGCCCCTGCACTAGGGTAACAATTCAAATCGAATGCGTGCTCAGCACTTCCAAGCAACGTCAATAGATAAACGCTAAATACACTTACCAATTGGGCATTTTTCTGCATACCACTAAGGTACTCAAGGCAGGTGTTAAGCTACATTTCTTGTGTGTATATGCCATGATGCTATCCAAGGTCGTGGAACATTCCATTGATTTCAGATAATCCTAAAAGAGAAAATACACTAAATGTAGGCGAGATCCAGGATGTGTGTGTTTCGGGAAAGGAAAGGGAGTAGGAAATAAGAAGGACGAAATGGGGCCATGGTTGGAACAGAAGGAAAACAAATGTGGCAAAGGTACTGTAGGTCGCAAATAGCACTTTTCGAAAATTCAACTACGGATCTCATTATTTTAAAGCAATCAAATGAAGAAATTAAAATTGCTTCTTGATAACAGCAAGCCCGTCACCAGTCACTAATTAATCACCTTGGAGCAAATAAAAGCAATTAAAATTTTACTGCTCAACATTTCCAAGTGTAGGAGTTCGCCCCCTGGCATCGGTGGTCTTCCCCGACGAACAGTAGACCGACAATAAATAAACAGGGGTTGCACCTTTGGTCGGCAACCAGCTGCGAAAAAAACACTTTCCAACATATCACCTTTATATCCATTCAGCGGGACAAGATGGGTACCCGACCCTGCCTTAGGCGGGAAAAAGGTTTGGAGTTTCTAGAGATCGTCATTCCTTTCTCGCATATGACAGGGTCGGATGTCCATTTTGTCTCATTGGAACACACGAGTCAAATGTTCCGCTGGGAGCGGCTGTCTTACATTGGACCCACCAGTTCTCGTCTGATCACTGAAGTTAAGCAACGCAATCCCTGTTATACTAGCATGGGTGACCGCTTGGGAACACTGGGCAATGCTACTACCCAAAAATTGTCCTAACAAAATAGGTTCTGTGCAGAGCCTGCATTAGAACTACGCAGTGGGCGGGGCTCTTAACGACCTTTTGTAGTTGAAAGGTTCTAAAACACCAAAAGTAATTCCTAACCCTCTTCTGGTCTATGGCAAGGTCGGGTGCCCACCTTGTCCCTCTGAATTCAGTGGTGTTTTTCTGCAGCCGCTACCGACCAAAGCTGTAATCCTTATGCTTATTTATCGTCGGCCTGCTTTGATTCGTTCTCCAAAGACACCGGGGGGGGGGGGGGGGTAGCTCCTACATCGAAAAATTTTGCCAATCTTCATTTGCAGAAGTTGGCACTGAGACACCGCATCGGTCTCTTTTGTACAACAAAAGCGAAATCACCTAGATCCAGGATCGAATCGCAGTAGTCCTACATCATCGAGGCAGGATTTAAAAGGGTAGAGGTCACCCATTGGAATGGGAGGAAGCAGCCACATTAATGGGTTGTTTTCAAGTATTGAAATGTTTAATTATATTTATGAATCTCAAATGATTATATTCTCAACGATTATGAAAATGCAAATATATCCTTGTCATCCCTTCCCAAGCCTCCAGAGGGAGCGGCGAGTTGCGTTGGACATACCAGTTCTCGTCTGATCACTGAAGTTAAGCAACGCAAGCCCAGTTAGTACTGACATGGGTGGTCGCGCGGGAAAGCTGGGTACTGCTAATACCCAATAATCGTCGCATTAGTGTAGTGTCTGTGCAGTCTATGCATTAGAACTATGCAGTGGACGGGTCTCTAATGACCTTGTAGTTGACGGGACCTTAAACACCAACAAACAAACAACAACCAAGCCTCCATATCTTGTCCCTACTCCTCCTCCAACATATCATAGGCTAATTATCACATTGGACCGGCTACAAACAAGGAGCTGAAAAGAAAAACAGATTCGTAGAGAGGTCCATTGATTCAATTACCCACAATAAACAATATTGAAACTCCCTCGATTAACAATCTCTTTTAGCTTCAAATAAATCCAAGGTGGGGAAAGGAAAGGGATACGAGCTTGTTAACAACAAAACCCTTTAGTTCTTCTGTATATCAATGCCCCTTTCAACATTTCTACCCCTTAACATACAACATCAAACACCTCCGCGCCCTCCTTAATGTGATGAGGATCTCTTAGAAATCCCAGGCGACTTTCATTTTTTTAATACTGTCACGTATCTTAGATATATTGCTCCCTCTTAAGATTTATCTGAAACAAGATTTCGATCAAAATGAAAAGGGCCACGAAAAAAACATCTGTAATAAAACTATGGGGTTTTACACTAAAGTAGATATGATCTATGCTATTTCAGATTATGGATTTCTTCAAATTAAACAGCAAAAGAGTCAGCAGTGATATGTGAGTCGCACTGCACTTTGTCTTAAACGCGCCTCGGTGTCGCAGAGGTAGCTCCAACACCTGGAAAGTTTGCCTCATCTACCCGTTCCATAGTAGAGAGTGTTCTTCCACGTGCAAATGCCATCGCACACCACACGGGACCTCGGTTTTACTTCTCATCCGGTTGGACCTCTCTCTCTCTCGTCCGAAAGAAGCCAACCCACCTTGATCCAGTATCGAACCTGGAACCACTGGCTCAATAAATCAACCGCGCTACCTATCACTCCACCGACGCAGGTCAAAATAACCCTTACAACATGGAATGGGGATGGATACAAGCTTATATATACAAGTAGTCCGTAAGGATATGGTAGTGTGTGGAGCGGAAGGGGGACCAGGTGGGAGATAAGCGGGAATGGAGGGTTAGAACCCGCAGACCCGATTGTTGTTGTATGTTGGTGTTTTAGGGCCCTTCAACTACAAGGTCATTCGAGCCCCGTACACTGTGTAGTTCTGATGCAGAGACTGCACAGACACTCCACTAATGCGACGATTTGCAGCCACCCATGTCAGTATTACCTGGGCTGCGTTTCTTAACTTCAGTGATCCGCAGACCCGACCCTGCTACAGAGAGAATAAGGGTATGATGACGATAACTGGCGTAAGACTGCAAACGTTCCCACCAAGTTTCTTAAAAGGATAGACTCCGTCAGGTCTGTAATTGTGGGCAGTGGAATGTGATCTAAAGTCAAAGTGCCGTCAGTGAAATGGTGGGCAGATGGGCATACGACAGTTTTTCGAATTCAAGTCTAGTAACTTTTATATGATAACTTCTCTGTAAGCGTATTTTTGAATTGAAAGTTGACCTCTGAATTGAAAGCAACACAATTTCGGCGTTGTTTTATACTGTATAAATGTAAATATTGGCATTTTGAAGCGGACTAAAGTGATGAATGTCTATTTATCAGCCATCAAGCTGTTTAAAAATCATCATGAAATGCTCACCACCAAGTGCTCTTTTGAATAACAATAGATAAGACTCTTTTCCCCACATTTCATAGAGTCAAAAGCATTAGAAAAATTATCATAACCATTATAATTCAGCGATACTCAGAAACAGTTGACCCGTTAACAATTCGGCTCACCTTTATGACCACCTAGTTACTGACTAGGGAATAATATACCGCACAATTTTCGGAATAATAATAATAATAATAACAGCAGCAAAATATGAGTGGTTAACGGCTATTCAACTAGTGAAGGTCAGTCAACTTCCACAACAGCTTTTTAATTCGTTTTCTGGCATGCACAGTCACCGAAGCTTTAAAACAGGGGTTCTCAACCTTTTTCTTAGATCGACCCCTTTTAAATGTATGGGCTTAGTTCATAGACCCCCTACCCTTACATTTTTCTCTTATAATTTGCACCTGATATACAGTAGGTCCCTATACAACATGTGTGTAGTGTGCTCGGTAACAGTGTGAGTAGTGGGTTGGCTTCTTTTCGGGTGAGAGAGGTGCTTCAAGTGCTCCTTTCCTTGGATGAGAAGTACAACTGGGGTCCCGTGTGGTGTACGATGGCATATGCACGTAAAAGAACCCTCTCTATTATGCAACCCGTAGATGAGGCAAAACACAAAGGTGCACGAGTTCGACTGAGTGCTCCAATGAACCAATTTTGGAGTTGCAGCTGTGGTCGGCAACTGGCTGGGGAAAACAATGTCCAATATATCACCCTTGTGTCCATTCAGAGGGGCAAGATAGGTACCCAACCCCAAAAGGGCTAGGAGTTGCTTGCTGGTCCTCGAAGGAAGTAACGAACAATGCATTCAAATAAATGTTTAGATATCGACCCCTTGATCATCATTGACCCCTTTAAAATTCCACTGGCCCCCAGGGGGTCGATACCGACCCCGTTGGGAAACCCTGCTTTAAAACCTTGATGCGGAACTGCAGTTGCTGAAGATGACAAGTTGAGAATCATTTTGCTCTTTGAGATTTAATTTTTCGTCATCCTCCAACCACTCTGGAGGGGAGGGGAACATCCTCCCTTACCTGTCAATTCTGAGCATAAATGTTATCTACTTTTCAAAGGTATTCGGTAATATTTAATACTCTACTAATATGGACACAGACACACTTCATGATTTTGGGTTGGCAGCAACATCATAAATATGGATGAAAATATGAAAATTGATTTTTTTCAACCATCAATAACTTGTAACGAATATTATTTGCATGATGTACATTTTGTCAAAATATAAACAAAAAAAAGCATTAGAAACCCAAGACAGATAACACACTGTACCTTTCAATAATAGACTTTAAACGATTAATCCATTGGACCTGAGGAAGAAGGAGGAGCGAGAGAATAAAGTGACCTTCAATTCAGAAGCAATCGCCTTTAGCATCAAATATCGCACACACCCCATTTCTGTATCCAAGAGCTTTCTCGATAATCAATTAACAATAACGATTTAAATTTTTACTCAGGGAAGATAATGGTGTCATTTTGAGCAACAAATAAAAGAAATCTGCCAGAGGAACCCTTCTACACATCAATTATAATGCGTACAAATAATTCTTCCGCATCTTTGCCAAAGTTAGGGCCAGCTGGAGGCCCTTCACGGCCCCGGAGAAATATTTACCGTGTTTCCCTGAAAATAAGACCTAGCCAAAAAGTAAGACCTACCAACATTTTTCAGGATGTGCTTAATATAAGCCCTTCCCCGAAAATAAGTCCTACGACAGCCCTAAGGCAAAGAGCACATGCCTCACACCTGAGCACATGAACACATTTCTCAACCACTGTGCTGCGAGATTGAAGAAATGTGCCGCCACTGCGAATACTCATACGTAAGTGACGTCAGACAAGTCGTTTAATCGGTTCTGCCTTCCTAGGAGAGACTGGCTGAAGCAATGGGCATGATACAAGTAGCAGGGCTAGGTTTGGGCTAGGTTACAAGTAGCAGGGCTAGGTTTGGGCTAGGTTACAAGTAGCAGGGGAGGGTACCCATCTTGTCTCTCCGACTGGACACAAGGGCGATATATTGGACAGTGGTTTCCCTCACCCGGTTGCCGACCAAAGTTGCAACCCCTATCCTTTTTATCATCTCTCCACTGTTCGTTGGGACATTCCACTGTACCCAGGGGGCGAGGTCCTACACCTGGTTTACTTCTCATCTGAAAGACGGCGCACTCAGGGCTTCTCTCGCCCGAAAAATCCGACGCAACTCGGTCCAGTATCGAACCAAAAACTACTGACGCCGTTACTGAGCGTGCTGGATTACTGGATTAGTTTCGTGGGTTGGGGAGTAAGCCAGGCAGCCATAACAGGACGAACCCTTAGGAGGCTGCCCACGGGAGATGAGGAGGTAGGTGAGAGGACGAAGGAGAGGGTTAATTTGCAGCACCCAACGTTCTTTACCAACCACCCAAGTTGGTATTGACGTGGGCTTGCGCTGTTTAACTTCAGTGATCTCACGGGAACTGGAGTGTCCAACGCAACTTGGCTACCCGGAAAAGAATAAGACATTCCCCGAAAATAAGCCCTAGTGCTTATTTCGGCACCAAAATTGAAATAAGACAGTGGTTTATTATTGGGGAAACACGGTAGTAGTGAGATCCCAGAATATTTGCAAAATAAATATTTCCTTAAGAATTTTAAAGTGTGGAGCTCATCTGGGCGGGGTCTTAGTCTGAGACCCGAAAAATCAACGCCTGAACCGATCGGGGTAACTCAAAGTGAACCATTTAACTTAAGAACAGATAATGAAACAGTAGAATAATCCTCTGACATATTTCTACAGGGTTCGAATTGTCCCACTAAATATAACCCCGGCAAGGCGCTAGAATGGAGATGAAATTGGAAAAAAATGATGTTCCTTCAAAGTTCTCAATACATTTTTCTGGACAACTAGCAACATGTTCTAATAAGTAGGTGTAATTTCTCCTCCACATCTATTGAAAGGGTTACTAGACATTATATCTTGCTCTACCAAGCTATTAATTACATCTCTTAGGTGCTGATAGCTTGTGAACGACTTTAAGATCGATCCTCGTCGGTCAGCTGTTTCTTTAAGTAGTTTTTCATTACCATATACATGTGCAACTAGCAATTCCTAACTCATCTTGTCCCTCTGAATGGGGGAGCGGAGAATTGTGTTGGACACACCAGTTCTCGTCTGATCCCTGAAGTTAAGCAACACAACCCCAGCTAGTACTGACAGGAGTGGCCGCTTGGGAAAACTGGGTACTGCTAAATCCAAAAATCGTCGCATTTGTGTAGTGTCTGTGCAGTCTCTGAATAAGAACTACACTGTGGACGGGGCTCTAATGACCTTGTAGTTGAAGGGCCCTAAAGCACCAACAAACAAACCCTCTGAATGGATACAAAGATGATATATTGGACGGTGTTTTTCCGCAGCCGCCTGCCGTCCAAAAGGCAGCGGCGAATTGCGTTGGACACACCAGTTCTCGTCTGATCACTGAAGTTAAGCAACGCAAGCCCAGTTAGTACCGACATGGGTGGTCGCTCGGGAAAGCTGGGTACTGCTAATACCCAATAATCGTCGCATTAGTGTAGTGTCTGTGCAGTCTATGCATTAGAACTATGCAATGGACGGGTCTCTAATGACCTTGTAGTTGACGGGACCTCAAACACCAACCAACAACAACAAAAAGCCGTCCAAAACTGCAACCTCCATGCTTATTTATCGTCGGTCGACTGTTCGTCGGACGACGCCGTGGGGAGAGCAGGTACACCTGGAAATTTTGCCTCACCTATCCGTTACATAGTAGAGAGGGTTCTTTTATGTGCAAATGCCATCGACACCACACGGGACCTAGGTTTTACTTCTCATCCGAGGAAGGCGCACTCGGGACCTATTGCACCACCGAGGCAGGTCCCACATACATGTGCTCTATCAAAATTCCTGACTGAAAGCCTCTCATTAGGCACCAAAGAATATAAAGATGACAAAAAGACGAGAATTCAAAGGTTGCTAATACCGTCATTGGAAAAAAAGGTAGATCGACTGCATGCCTTTTTGGGTGTCTCCGTCTCTCATCCTCTCTGCCCCCCCTCTCTCTCTCAGAAATAAAAATTCTTCAAGTGGCTCGACCAGGATGGGAACCTGCAGCGCACAATTAACTGAGATAAGGGTGTGGACATGCCAGATGGCTATGCTATAATTCGGAAAGAGGAACATTTCTGATAACTTATCACTGCTTTAAATCAACATCCAGAATTAAATGAGAAGAAATCGATTGGATATGAACCCGTACCCGCCGAGCTCAAAGGGAGCGCATTAATTGAATGAGAAAATACGTTGATGAGAAATGTGAGTAGAAAACTACTGGAAATGCAGTGCATTGTTACTACTACCTCACCACATGTCTGTCGATAACAATTATTGTGTGCGTATGATAAGGGCTCCTTTCAACTGAAGTGGAGGTTGAGGCAGGCGGCTGCAGGAGCTCTGGAAAGCTCTTTCCCTATCTCCCTTGCAGGATCTGAACTCTAGCCCTCGTATGCATCCTTTACTCGACTTCTGCATCTTATCTCTGTACAGTCTTACTCACATATACCGCAATACAATTTAACAATATGCTGTGTAGATAGATCTATAGGCAAACAAGCAGCAATTAATTAGAAATTTGCGCCTCATTTCAAGTGAACGTGCCTTTGGGGGCCAAAAATGGATTTCTGTGTTAACGTTGTTGAACGTTGACGGATCTAACAATTTACGTACATTTCAATAACAACAATTCAAGGATGATAAATAAGGTGGAGGGAAGAAGGAGAATAGACGACAAAAAAGCGATGTTTACGGTGGCGTTAAGAAATGCATTTTATACATCACGAACACGTTTTTTGAACAAATACAAGTTTTGTTTGCTTCCCTGAATTCCTGCCCAACCAGGATGGCTCCGAAAAATACCGCATTTCCAATTTCTATATTTCCTCCTTTAAAAAAAGATCCGGTAAGAAATTGAGACATAAAAGAATGCTGTTGTTTGAAGATCATGCACGCCGCTTACGCGGATTACATATACTTAGAGATTACCCCTGGGTCCCCCTAACTGACAAATTCAAGCATACAACGCCATTCATCATTCCGAAAATTTTCCCCTACCTATGTTAGGGCGGACTACCAATTTATAGTGCTTCTACCAGGAGCACATGGGTGAGTTATTGGACTGCAGTTTTGTATTGCCAGCTGCCAACCCCCACAATGCCAGAACCACTTGTTTATTTAAAATCAGTCTATTTTTTGATTTCGTCTTACCCCAAGAGGCGAACTCCTGTAACTGAGAACAAGGATGTCTGCAGAGAGGAAGGGGCAAACGGGAGCAACCAGTGGCAATCTAACTTTACCAAATGTGATCAAACCTGGCCAAATACAGTAAGAAATAGGAAACTTCCAGTGAAAGGCGTTTGAAAAAGCAACTACTAACCCCTTACCCGCCTAGGGCAGAGTCCGGTAACCTTCTTTGCTCTTCTGGATTAACACATGGGCGATCTGTTGAACGACTTTTTACGCAGCCGGCTGCTGACCTAAGCTGCAATGACATCTCACATCACACGGCGCCACGGCCTTACTTCCCATCCGAAGGAAGGCGCACTTCAGCTCTCTCTCTCTCTCGCCCGAAACAAGCCAACCGTCAGTGGTTCCATCGAACATGGAACTACTGACGCAGTAATCGAGCACCCTACCTTTGCATCACAGAAACAGGTACTGTGCCCATAGTTAGGAACAGGATGCCATCGAATGAGTCCGCAATAGTGAAAGATTTTAGTCTAACCCTGACATTCATACCCATTGTAATAGCAAGCAACTTCTAACTATTTTCGCGCCTATGGCAGGGTCAGGTACCCATCTTGTCCCTCTGAATGGACACAAGGGTGATATATTGGACAGTGTCGTCGTTTATCGTCGGTCTGCTGTTCCCATCGCAATTGCTAAAGTTGACTGAATTTCTGATTACATTTAGCTCCTTCTCTGAACTGACCTTTAGTCCTTTCGTTACCGATAATTATGAGCATCCACACCGTCACATTTTGTTCGATAAGAAGGTCATTCGGCTGGTCCTCTGTAAGCATTTTTAACAAATCAATGAAATGAGTTCACTTAAAATATTTCTACCATTATCATTAATTGTCGAAAGCAAAATTATGAAATGCCACTACTAATCTAGAGATAAAATATCCGTAATTTATGGCAGCCCCTCTGATCTTCATAATGGCCGCCGACGACGGGATATCAAATTGAGTTTTGTAGTGCCCTTCGTCTCCTAGTTTTTTTTCCCATTGTTATTATTATTCACTTGAGCGTTAATTGCAATTATTATTAATCTGTATTTGTCCACTGGAGTCATGTGGCGTTATGTGCACCAACTCGAGTTCGTTAACTTTATTAATGGGACAACTATGACGTCAGAGAGTCGATGTTTTCCTAAACCTGTTTAAGACACTTGTCAAGTTAATGATGATGATGAGGTGCTGGTGATGGAAGGCGATAGATTTAGATTGCCAAGGCTTACGACTTTCACCCATCTTCCTACACACTTAGCCCCCCCCCCTTTTTCCACTACCACACTTCAATCTCCATCGGCCTGTAGTTGAACCTTCCAGCTTATTACTTGAATTATGGCTCTCATTTCCAAATTTTCGTTTCTCTCCATAAATCCTAGTGGCAATGGTCATTCAAAGGGATGTCATCCGTATGATATCTACGACTCTATTAGGAAAGAGTTAGAGAGGTGATGGTGGAGGGAAGGAGGGGGATGTCCTGTCCATCATTTTCAAGCACCGAATCCCTGACAAGTTGTGTGGACAATGACAGCAGCGCCTTCTGTTTATCCCCCTCTCACCCAGACTGCAACTATAATTAAAGTCAAATAATATGCTTTCACATGACCGCTTAATATTTGATTTATCATCGCGAATCAACTTATTAGGGGTGGTCAGCTGTGAGATGCATTTAAACACCGCTGCTGCTCGCGCTGATCAAATTTTCACAACTTTGTTTTATAAAAAAACACATTATTTGCGAAACATTTCATTAACCTCAATCATAGATGGGGATATTAATGGCACGTGTTTAATTTGTGGAAAACAAAAGGTATAGTTATATCCACCCGCCCCGGTGGCGCAGCAAATAGCGTGCTGATGTACTGCATCAGTGGTTCCAGATTCGATACTGGATCGAGGTGGGTTGGCTCCTTTTGGGTGTGAGAGAGGTCCCGAGTGCGTCTTCCCGTCCGGCGCCCTGCGTGGTGCCGAACCCTCCCTACTATGCAACGGGTAGCGAAAAGCAACTCCTAACCCTTTTCCTGTCTATCGTAGGGTCGAGTACTTATCTTGTCCCACAAAATGGATTGATTTGTTGGTGTTTTAGGGCTCTAAAACTACAAAGATCATTAGAACCCCGTCTGCACAGATACTGTGCAATCACGACGATTTTTGGGTGCAGTATTAGCAATACGCAGTCTTCCCTAGCAATCACCGATGCAATCATCCCACCTCGCTCCAGTATCGAACCTAGATCCACTGACAGTTACTGAGCCCGCTACACTACACCACCGAGCAGGGATTACTATTCAACGGGTAGATGAGGCAAAAATCCCTAGGCGTAGGAGCTCCCCCCTGGCGTCGGTGGAGTGCCCCGACAAACAGTAGACCTACAATAAATAGACATAGGTTGTTTGTTTGTTGGTGTTTTAGGGCCATTTAACTAAAAGGTCATTAGAGCCCCGTCCACTGTGTCGTTCTAATGCAGAAACTGCATAGACGCTACACTAATGCGACGATTTTTCGATACTAGCGGACCCAGTTTTCCCAAGCGACCACCCATGTCAGTACTAGCTGGGGTTGCGCTGCTTAACTTCAGTGGTCAGACGAGAACTGGTGTGTTCAACGCAATTCGCCGCTCCCTAATAGGCATAAGGGTTGAAGGTTTGGGAACATAGGGGTTGAATGCACATCGCCCATGTGTGCATTCAGAGCAGTACTGATTCAGAGGGACAACGGTGGGTACCCTACCAATGATCCCTCTAACTTTTTGCCATGAGCGTGCGCAGAAACGGCGTACCTTGAACATTTTGCACACGGGTACACTTTGTTGACCTTTTTTTAGTCGTTTTCATTTTAAAAACTTTTCGTGCACACATTTTTTTCTTTGTGCGTTAGCGTTTCCCTTGCGCACAGCTCAGAGGGAAGAGTTTACCCGATCCTGGCGTAGTCGGAGAAAAGGGGTTAGAAATGACTTTTAAAAGGTAATTTGTATCAATTAGCGCATTTGATTTGAGAGTTCCGTGGTTGTAGGATCTGTTCTGACCGCGATGAATGGCCTCTTTTAGGGCGACAAGTGCGCTTTTCGGCCAATGTGAAGTAAAGCCAGTGACCCATTGTGGCGTGGGTGATCCCTTTCTACATCATCTATAACCCTTCTCACACCTACAGCAGGGTCGGATGCCCATTTTTCCTCGCTGAACACGAGCGGTCTGTTGGACAATATTTTGACGCAGCCGGTTGCCGAAACCTAATTCTTCAACCTTCACGCTTATAACGTCAACCTATTTTTATCTGAGAGGCACCAACGTCTGGAATCGAGCTCCTTCGCCTGGAAGTGCTGCCGATCTACAAGTTCCAAGTAGAAAGGGTGCTCTTACACGCAGTGGTGACATCGTGCACACTGCACTTGTCCAGGGTTTACATCTCAAACGACAGAAGGCGCACTGGGGTCCTTTCTGTGTGTGTGTGTGTGTCTCTCTCTCGCTTGAAAGAAGGCAGAATCAAACCTGCCACCGAGGCTTGGTTTCTTTTAACAAATATTTCTACAGGTGTAGATCGCCAAAATTCCCAGGTAGATTAGCTCGCTTCCTGACGTCGTTGAATGAAAAATCGCTCCCACGAATAAAATAATGGGTAGCGGATCCTGCCATAGGAAGGAAAAGGGTTTGAAATGATGATGAAAAGGTATTCTGTTTACCGTGTGAAGTGATAGACAATGATTTGTAAGTATATGAGTGATGGTTGTATTGGAATAGCCCTCAATCTATATCGATGTATTTGTTTCCATGGCAACTAGATTTAGTGAATATTGCCTAGGAATCGAGTAACAAGTTTTGTTTCATTAAAATTCGAGTTGTGATAAAATAACTCCTCCCAATGCGGACGTGAAAAATGAGAATTTCTTCTCAAGTGACCTCAACGGGCCTGTCAAAAAGACCAACTACACTCACTCTATTTTCCGTTTCCTGTATCTGATATATTTTACACCAACCCCTCAATTTGTAACGGAATTGAAGAAAAAATTCCAGACATTCAACGATGTCTCAATTCTTCTGATTTTTTTCCGACAGAATCCAGTTAGTTCTACATCAGGATATTATAATCTGTAAATTTGAGTATATTGGGTTCGGTGATGGGTAGGGGACATGGCACACTCTCCCCTTACACAATAAATCACAGCCTTTACTAATGCAGAATGTGCACTTTAAAATTTTCCACGGAGCCTCATGGAATTTCCTAAGGAAGGAGAGAAAAGAAATATAATAACCTCAACCAGATTTTTATTTTGTTTCGTTGAATTTTAGGGCCCTTCAACTACAAGGTCATCAGAGCCCTGTCCGCTGCATAGTTCTAGTACAGAGACTGCACAGACGCTATACTAATGCGAAGACTCTTGGGTATTAGCAGTACCCAGTTTTTCCAAGCGGCCACCCATGTTAGTACTATCTGGGGTTGCGTTGCTGAACATCAGTGGTCAGACGAGAACTGGTGTGTCCAACGCAATAAGTCGCTCCTCTCAACCAGGGATGTTGAGTTTGTTGAGCGCAGGGTGCGATCCTGATTGAGGTATGGGATTTCATTCGGGAGAGAGCAACCTCAAGTGTACCTTTCTATGGATATGATGCAGAATTGTGGACCTCTATGATGTACGCAAAGAACCCTTTTTATGCGAAAAAAGGAGTTGCAATAAAAGTTTCCGATCTCAAAGTAAATTTCACTCCGCGTAGAAATGGTTCTTTTAGGTGCAGGTGTGTTGGTGTCTTAAGGCACTTCAACGGTCATTAGAGCCCCGTCCACTGCAGAGTTCTAATGCAGAGTCTGCACAGACACTACGCTGTTAGGACGATTTTGGGTATTAGCAGTGCAAAGTGTTCCCAAGTGGTAGCCCGTGCTACTACTAGCTGGGGTTGCGTTGCTTAGCTTCAGTGATCAGACGAGAACTGGTGTGTCCAATGCAATACAGTCGCTCCCATGTCACCGCTGAGACAAGTTCGTGAATTAAACAGACACGTGAACTTCCTAGGCCCTGATCAAACTGCTTGTGCTTTACTTTCCTGTTAAATTATAAACCGATATAAGAATTTCATATGCCACCTTCATTCTTTAATGTCCATCAGTTCTGACACGTGACATGTAAAACCATTCTTCCTAAAATGTGCTCGTTTCAATGTCCAGCTGAGCTTCTTGACCATTCGCATGAAATTCAAGCCTTTTGCTATGGTGGTTGTCTGATTCGTGATGATGATGATGTTACCTGATAGTAAGAGATTTAATTTCTCCAGAGAGCTATAATAAAGGAGTTGCAGTTGGTTCCACCTTGGGAGGAGGAAGGGGGGGGGTCTCTATTGCGAGGGGCGATAACTACTAATAACTACCAGAAAGGCATACGTCCATCGCAGGTGTACATCTTAGCGTCCTGGGAGAGAACACTGCCAATAATTATATTTGGCTTTGGCATCTATAAAAGATTCATGTTTAAAATATCGATCAGGAATAAGAAGTGACTTCATACACCGCCATCACCATCACTTACAACCCTTTTACTGCCCGTGTCAGGACCGGGTGCCCACTGGGGCACATGAGTGATCTGTTGGATGGTATTTTTAAGTAGCCGGCTGCCAACAGAATTTTTTAATCATTAAACATCTGCCTATTTTCTACAGTGGGCAATTTTCCTACGCTGACTTCAAAGGGCCAGATCTCCTGCACCTGGAAAGTTTGCCAATCTTCACGCTCCTTCGGGGCCAAAGTAACACTGCGTACACCACCTGGGACCATGACTTTAATTCTCATCTAAGGTGAGGCGTACTGCGGACCTCTCCCTCTCTGACGGTTGAAAAAAGCTGCTCGCCTAGAATTATACGTTAGCTCAAGTTTTCCGATGGGACAAATGGGCATGTGACCCTGCCATGAACGAGAAACGGGTTAGTGATGGCGAAATAAACCTCATGGAAATCTCCTGGGATACCTCTTGGGTAACTTAATGGTTCCAGAAATTAATTCATACATTGCCATTTTGATAGAGCAGTTGGACGTTTCGTGCGGAGTGGAATGACGATTATTATTCCTAATCGTCTTGAACCAAATGTCTCTAGTGTCTAATAGTAGGGAGTTGGTTCCTCTCTCACGAAAACAAAGACCTCTCTCTCCCCCTCAACCCCCCTCACCATGACGCTTCGTCAGTCATCAACTATATCCAGTTTTTAGTATTTTATGAGCGCTTTCGATTCAACTTATAATGGCTGGTGACAGTTGGTGTACCGGATATCAATTGTTGTTTTATTGGCAAGGCGTTAAAAGAAAATATTAAATTGATTTCAAACCGCTGATTGTAATAGGGGTAGGTAGATAGGGGAACTCCAACTAAATTGTCAATATTTTATTAAGAATGACATCAGGGTGTCTTTTGCCGACAAGTGTGACATATCTCCTTTGTCGTTTGGGGTGAGCTAAACCAAAGTGTCCCAATGATGGCTATTGCCGTTTGGCAACTTGGCAGCCATTCAAGTCACCGCATAACTAAAAAATCTACGGTGCTCACTAGTCCTAGGTAGCAAAAAAAAGAACTGAAAGTTCAATACCTCTTCTGAGAAACCATCCTCTTCAATTTTTTACTCCAATTTGTAACCACCCTTCCCACCTGAGCTGTAATGGGCTCAGTTATAATTAACAATAAACAAGAGGTAGAAAGTTGATGATAACGTGTTACAGCATAGGCCTGAGGATGCTTTGGAATACGTCTCCAAGGCACCTGATTCTGAGGTCAAACCACAAAAGTGAACAAGAAAAAAGATAGGTGGAGGGAAGCCACAGAGGTAACGGTGATTAGTAATATACACCTGAGCTACACTTTCAATCACAGGTGCAAAAAGAGCCGCAACCTTTTGTAAAGGGTACAATGACTTTAGTTAGAAAAAACACCGTTCTGCAGATTCGCAACAAATATGCCTAAGATAAACACACTAGCGTAGAAAACACCTACACGCTCTATCACCTTAATGGGCTTATGGTCATTTCACAGGTAGGGGTGAGCAAATGCACATAGACAGAAATTCAGTCAAAATGAGGTCGTCAACTCGTGGAGTCCTTGGAGGACATCAGAGAAGAGCAAGTCATAAAATATGGGCAAGACTTAAAAATGATTACAGAAACCTAAAACTGATCAAATCAAGCCTAACACACAGAATCAGAAGCAGGAAAATTTCAACGAAAAATTAAAAAAAGGGCATAAAAAAGACACCCGAACCTAGCCTATCCTAACCCATATTAAGAGAAAAAGGAAAATTCTAGTGAAAGACTTCTCTTCCACCATGTCACATAAATAACATTTAAAATGCGAAAATTCAAAATTTTTTGTATCGCCGTCATCAGATGACCTGATATGCCCTCCACCATCTTAAAAGTGGCGTTTACACCAGTGCAAATGAGAGCTTGACTGAATTTTCATTTCCATACCCCCACCTGAAATGATATTAAGCCCCTTAAAGTCTCAAACAGGCGCTTTTAACTAGTATTTTGAATCAGGGCCGCTTTCCCCGGCCCTGTAGGAATGTATACCTTGGTCCTATAATGGCAATCCAGCCAAATTCTGAACGTAACCCTTGATTTGTTGTTGTTTGTTGGTGTTTAAGGTCCCGTCAACTACAAGGTCAATAGAGACCCGTCCACTGCATAGTTCTAATGCATATACTGCACAGACACTACACTAATGCGACGATTATTGGGTATTAGCAGTACCCAGCTTTCCCGAGCGACCACCCATGTCAGTACTAACTGGGCTTGCGTTGCTTAACTTCAGTGATCAGACGAGAACTGGGGTATCCAACGCAACTCGCCGCTCCCGTAACCTTTGAGGTACACGACAACGTTCAAGACAAATGCTCCAGTCGATATATTAAAAAAACTAACATGTATGAATAAGTTTTTCTGAGGTGTATGAAATTGTGTTATTTTTTTGGAGGAGAAGAGGTGGGTGAGGAGGTTAAACATAGGAGATGCGAATTCTAAATAACTTGAGGAGTGCGAAAGACGGAAAAAGAAGCACATCTTCTAGTAAGGATGAAAGCACTTATAAGAACTGCAGGTTATGATTGAGGAGAGGTGGGAGAGAGAGAGAGAGATATCACTTTCTTGGATATCGACAGCAATCTCTTCTGCAAATGTCACAGCTGCATATCATCGATGTTGACTTAATCCCCTCCTGCAACACGCTCGACTTCACACGCGGGGCTAATTTTAACATTTATTACGTATGCAACCTTCAAATTGAAATACGTAAGCTCTTTTCAACAATTTTTAGGATGGAAAGGGGGAGAAGAGAGAAGGCAGAATTCATATAACACCATACTCTTAACCGAATGAGAATTGCATGACGTGGTTTTATGGCTAGAGAGAGAGAGAGAGGGAAAGAAATAATTTCTGCAGGCGTAAAATAACATCGTATACTCTCACTCTATATAAGGTCCCACTCAAAAAAAAAGTCTACTTCAATTCTTACATTTTTCTCCTTTTTTAATGCTATAATTTTAAGAAATAACAATAATCAGGTGGATGCAGTGCAAAAAAATAAGAAGACGGAGAAGAAAATGAAGAGAATTGTATGATGCTCTCATCAAACTCGGAGAAATTGAAAACATATCCAGATAATATAATCCAACTAAAAGACAAACTCTGATGCATTGGTCGACCATCTTTTAGTAACTACCTCGCAGTTTATATCCTCTTTAATAGTTCATATCATTTGAAAGAGAAGAGTAAAAAAACCTCATAAAAAGCACGTTTGTGAGTTGAATCTGGGTCACATGATTCTCATCAATGAATGACTGCGTTTTCTTATCGCATTTCATCTGTTGCTCGATGCAAGTGAAGGACATCGATAGAAATGGACTCTCGTGTGTGAGAAATTTGGGCAATTTGACCTACTTTCAATACTCAAAAAGTGTCTCTCATTAAAATTGAGGTCTATTACTGGTTTGCACCTTACTAATGGTCAAAACCGCCAATTACTGCCATGCGCTCACATAATCGTCGCTAAACTGGGCCCAAGTTCTTCAAATCAGAGAAAGGAAGTTGGTAGTTAGGTTGGAAATTCAAACGGGTAAACCTGTTTTCCGGTATAAGCTGAATCGGAAGAAAAACAATAAACACGGAGGGAGGGGGATAACGAGCGATTTAAACGCCTCGCACCGAAGGCGTCCTTGTTCCTCCAGCGAGGAAGTTGGGGTTCTCCGCGTGTGAGAGAGAGAGGCTCTCGGTGCTTAAGTATCTGAACGTAAAAGAGCCCTTACTATGTAAACTGTAATCCCGTGCAAAATGTTCAGGTGTAGGAGCTCGGTGGAGGAAACGCGCCCCAACGAATCAAAAAATGACAGCGATAAATAAGCTCAAGAGTTGCAGCATTAGGCTAGTAGCCGGCAGCGAAAAATATCGTCTAACAGATTACTCTTGGTCATGAAGGTGTGGGATATGGATGGAGACTCGGTTGGATTTTTTGTTGTTTGTTGGTGTTTAAGGTCCCGTCAACTACAAGGTCATTAGAGACCCGTCCACTGCATAGTTCTAATGCATAAACTGCACAGACACTACACTAATGCGACGATTATTGGGTATTAGCAGTACCCAGCTTTCCCGAGCGAACACCCATTTCAGTACTAACTGGGCTTGCGTTGCTTAACTTCAGTGATCAGACGAGAACTGGTGTGTCCAACGCATCTCGCCGCTCCTACTCGGTTGGAGATGGGCGGCAATGACGAAAAAGAACTGGCAGCCCCGACCTTGACGACTGCAATATGACATTTTTCCTGTGGGAAATTCAGATTTTTTTTCGTTTCGTTGGTGTTTTAGGGCCCGTCAACTACAAGGTCATTAGAGCCCCGTCCACAGTGTAGTTCTTATGCAGAGACTGCACAGACAATACACACTAATGTGACGATTTTGGGTATTAGCAGTACGCAGTTTTCCCAAGCGACCACCCATGTCAGTACTAACTGGGATTGCGTTGCTTAACTTCAGTGATCAGACGAGAACTGGTGTGTCCAACGCAATTCGCCGCTCCCGAGAGAGAAATTCAGAGCATGACCTTGTGACTGACTGAGGAACAATACGATAGCAACAACATGAATAAGCATAATACTCTATTTTTCTCTCTCTCAGACCTTAATGAGGATTCTAGAGTTGAAACAAAACCTGTACTACCTGAGAATGATGATTGCCCCTAATGTGTTTGCTACGAGTAGAACGAGTCTGTAACCGGATTAAATTCTGAAGTATGTGCATCTACTCAGTTAATGAACAAGAAATTGTGACGAAATATTGAGATCCACTGCCTCTCCTTCCTTTAAGAGGCAACTAAGATGGCTACAACAATAGGTCAGTAATCAGTCACGAAATGTAGTTTTTGCTCGCAGTTGTTCGTGTCCACTTTCTCATCTCTGACTCTTTATCCCTTCTCGCTTTCTACTGCTGTCGGTTAACTTCTCTTTAATTTTCAACTTGTTACATCTCCAGCTGCCCTAACGTATGGTGCCTACGATATCCTCACTGCACAACAACCTTTTCTACATGCAACGAATAGATCTGCAAAATTTCCAGTATAGGAGCTCGTCCCCTGGCGTAGATGACGGGAAAATACACTAACGAATCAAAATAAGCCGAAAAAGAATCAGTAAACATGGGGGAGGCAGGGGTACACAGTTGCAAATCAGGAGTTGTGGTCAGGGCAGCCGGGAGTGCATTAGGTTGTCAGCTTGTTGCAAGTGCTCCCGGTACCATGGGGAAAATCTCGACACTACCATAAGTGGGAAAATTAGATTAGATTAATTTCATGGGTTGGGTAGTAAGCCAAGCAGCCATAACAGGACGAACCCTTAGGAGGCTGCTCGCGGGAGATGAGAAGGTGGGCGTAGTGGACGTAGGAGAGGGGAAATTTGCAGCACCTAACGTTCTTTACCAACCACCCATGTTGTGGTTAGGAATGATGATAGTAAAATTTCCAGAGGTGGGAACTCATCTCCTGATGTCTGTGAAGGGAAAATTATAGGCTGTGGCATGAAAATGGCCGCCGCCCTGATAAAAAATAGTGGTTTGTTCCTGCTACCAACGGGATAAACCCAATGATTGCAGAAAGGTGATTAGGAGGAGTAGCGTTCGTTTGCTTCACTGTAGAGCAAATAAGCTATGCATGATTGCCTGCATTTTAATTTACAAGGGGAAGCAATCGCCGTTCTGTTCTCTTTTAAGACTCCCAGTTATAAAGATGGCCCAGTGACGTAACATCAGTTATGGCGCCCGGGGCAAGAGACATTCGAAGCGACCTCTTCCCCTGTTGCTTGTTCTGAGCAGACGTAGCCAACATGGGCGCCCCAACATGGGGCAATTTAACCCTATTGCCCCTACAAGTTACGCCACTGAGATGGCCTCTTCAACAACGGAAACGGATTGGAAATGAGACGACCAGTTTAGAAAAATCGGGCACATATGATACATATTTTATGGGTCCTATTATTTAATTATGCATATTGAGTAGTGAGAGTAACTTAAAGAAACCTGCGGTCTTCCCTATTGTAAGGGACAATCATTCTGGTTCTTAATAGAGATGACCAGGGAGATGCTGGTCAATTAAAGTCTGGTATTATGATATAACCTGACCAAATTTACCAGATGGAAACCGTTTATTAGAGAGATTGAAAGGATGACTAGGAAAAAAGGAAAGGGCAAATATAAAAAGTGGGAAGGCATAAGTATATACACGTATATTGGACTACAAACCAAAAATAATAAAAGCAAAGCGTGAAAATTTACGACATCTACGAAATATTTGTTGCAGATAAATGCCAGAACTGTACATGGCAGATGGATCACTGGAACATAACAAACTCGTATCAATCTAATCAAAACCAGTGCAATGAATTGTTATGCAAATGATAAACTGCTAGATGTATTGCAGCTATCGTGAGAAAATTATTATCAAACATTTGCTGTATCCAGTACGTGCTGATAATAAATAATTTAATGCTTTTATAACAATAAGGGCCAGTGAAAGTGCGTGTCTCTCTCACTCTCTTTCTCTCTGTGTGTGTGTCACCCTTTTGCAGAAAGCAGAGGTCGGTGGGGTGGGAAAACAAGGGGTGTGATTCAATCAGCAGAAAACACGACGATTCCTGCAAAAAAAAGGGGGGGGGAAGATGATAGGTATAAAATAATATTACAAGTGTTAATATACACTCTTCTAAAAGTACATGGATGGTCGGCCCGGGACTCATATTTTCACCGAAAAATTATATTAAAAATCAGTTTTCGATTTTATGACAAAATATTTCAGTTGACACCGTAGCGAAAAGCATCACAGATGAATTGTACACCTGATTCCAGATTTTCAGAGCGTACAAGGGGGGTTAATGGGCATAACAGGAGAAGGGTGAAGCTGGCAGACAATGTTCCAGGGAAAGCAGGTCAATTCTTGGAGATAGTCTTCCAGGGGAAGGGCGAAACTTGGACACAATGTTCTAGGGGAAAAGAGGACAACGTTCGGCGATAAGGCACAAGGAAAAGGAGGATGAAAAGCTTAAAGACAACGTTTCAGGAATCGGCTCATTTTGTACACCCAATGACAAACATTTTCCCTGCTTAATTTCTTTTCACATCATCATTTTTTTTTCATCCAGGAAGAAGGGCATGTGCCCAGTGGGCTCCGTCTGCGGATGCCCACGTAAGGTGACTAAGATTATCTACTGTCAGAAGTATGACAAAGACAAACAGATAATTTTAAAGTCCTGAATTTCTGTTATCCTGCACCAGTGCCGCTACATTTAAATCCGCTACTCTGTACCTGTTTCAACATTCCGGACACAGATGCCTGGTCATGCTGCCGATAAGAAAAGCCTAAGGCAAAGAGGGACTCTCGAAAAGAATTCTGTGCTAAAGGCACAACTGATTGAAACTCTGCCTATAATTGACCAACAGACTCCAAAAGAAATCACAAAGATCTTTGACAGAACTGAACCTGTCCCGACAAGTTCCTGAAAATGATATTTTGCCAGCAAACTACCACTTCTGAATTGGGAAATTTCTTTTGATCGATAAGTCTAGTGAGAAACATGGCATCATCTGAAAAGCATATTTTTGATGCCAAATGCCTAACAGACACCCTGATATGGCGTGCAACGATTTCAATCAATACTACCTTGGTGGGATGACATAAAAATATGACATTTTAATATCCGAACTCAAATTTAAATCATTTCTACAAAATTTTATGTTACTACACAATCTATCTGATGTTGATTTATAACCTAATTTTCAGTCAACACGTGAGCTTGGTTCACTGCACCATTTCCAAGATTCATTCATCTTCGGATTCTTATTATACTTGATCGGGGTTTAGGGCTTGTGAATAGAAATGTGGCAGTTATTACTTCCTACGTGACCAAAGGTGTACTTTAGGGGCACTTCTCTCGTCCCGCATTAATGAAAAAAACCACCGACCTCACCTATGGCAGGGTAGGTCGCCCAGTTGTTCAATTTTGACACATGAGCGAACGGTTAGATGGCATTTTTACGAAGCCGGCTGACAACCCAATGTTCCAATGCCTATGCTTATTTAATGTCACCTTATTTCGATTCACTGAAGGACCTTTTTCCTGAAGGACAATTTTCCTTCATATCGAAATTTTGCCGAACTATATTACGTTTTGTTTTCTTTTTCGTGCAGATAACGTTGTACAGGGCTTTAAATCCTATCAGAAGTAGGTGAACCGTGAGTCTTTGTCTTTGATTTGTTGGTGCTTTGGAACCCATCAACAACGGTGGTCATTAGAGGCCCGTCCACTGGGTAGTTCTAATGCAGTCTGCACAGACACTACGATGTTACGACGATTAGAGTATTAGCAGTACCCAATGTTCCCAAGCGACCACCCATGCTAGCACTATCTAGGGTTGCGTTGCTTAACTTCAGAGAACAAACGAGAATACAGCCGCTCTCCTTGGAAGACCAAACCACTTCGGCCCAGGATCAAATGTAGCACCACTGGTGCTGTACTCCACTACGCCCACCTCTGTCCCACCGAAGGGTGTCAAAGCTATTCAAAGATGTATGTCCCCATATTCTTCTCAGAATGGGTGTGTATAAATCTATGTGATAGCCCTAATGGTATGAGAAGCTCAAGGGAGCGCAAGACACACCTGAATTTGGACTTGAACGTATTTCGAGCGCGATAATATCGAAGCTTTACGTGCAACATGTAGTAGAACAATCACGAACTAGATCCTTCACCACTCCACAAATGTCCCATTAAAAACGCACATAAACGTTAATTGTATCCAACATACACCACATCTTTTCCCCTTTGCCCTCCTTTCTTGATCTCTTAGCTAAAAACGACATCACCACAAGCATGACTGTGAATGTCCCTGTAGACTTAAAAATGTCAAATTTGATTCTCGGTGGTCAAGACTAGCATCATAAACAACACCTGGGACCATGACTTTCTCTACCATCCTATGGGGGAGGGGCACTTAGGGGCTGGCTTGCTGTCGATTTTACCCCACCCCACTGACTTAATCATAAAGGGGAAAATTCTAACCAAAACTATTAAATTCAACATGGAACACCAACATTGTTACTACAGCTGAGTGAGCAACAAAAGAATGTAATAAAAATAGCATCATTCTGGCAAAAAAAATATTACACATCTTCATCCTTCTTTCAAAATATTTTTTCGGCATCTTCTGTCTTCCTCTCTCTCTCTCTCTCTCTCCTTATTTCTCCCCCTCTTCCCTTCCCTCTCTGAGCCTGAACTATGTACTATAATCAGATTTGTAAGCCTTCAAGACAAGAATCAGGAATCTAGTAACGTACAGAAAAAAAGGAGAGATCGGGTTTGTAATTCGGCGCCAACTACGTAAACAACAACAAGCATTTTCTTGGAATTGTGACATTTATGCCCAAATTTAGAAAGCAAACACATGGATATATGGACTCGAGACAACAAAAAATTGCCCAAAACATGGATTTCCGGAAATTCAATTACAAGATTAAGTGGTTGCGTTGGTGATGTTCATTTGTCTCTCTTCCAGTCATGGGGCATTATGACAATCACTCGAGCGCAATTATGATGACGTTAATTATAGTCTATTTTTAATTAGGTAGAGGAAATTAAGGCCAGCAGGCCCTTACTCCAGATGCTGAGACAATCTGAACAAACAGCCTCGTAGAGCGGAAACAAACGCACGCCGTTAGAAATGACATTTCAACACTTCTATTTTCATATAATTTTATATAATATTTAAGATTTAACGATTAAAATATAACCAAAAGCATATGAATCATTCAAAAAACCTCGTCTGGGTTGCTCGGAAGTAGGTGGTTCCATGGGTGGTCCGTGGTTCCAGGTTCGATCCTATATCCGGCTTCTATTGAACGAGAGAGAGGTCCCCAGTATGCCTTCAGTCGGATATCAAGTAAATCTGGCGTATCCGATGTCAGATATCTGCGTAAAAAGCAACTGGCAACTACTGGCCCTTTTCCCGCCTATTTCTACGCAGCCAGCTGTACACTATGCTTATTTATCGTCAGCCTACTGCTCGTAGGGGCACTCCACCGACGCTGCGCCGGAGGGCTAGCTCCCACACCTAGGAATTTTGCTGACCTACTCGTTGCATTATAGAGGGTTCTTTTACTTGCAAGTGACATCGTACACCACACGGGGACACGGCTATTGTACTCGCCTGATGAAAGGCACCACTCAGAACCAACCCAACTCGATCCAGTGCCGAACCTGGAACCACTGATGATGCAGTCCAACGCATTAACTTTCCGCCACCGAGGTGGGAATGGAATAAAATTTACGTGAATTTCGAAAAATAAATCCAAACGTAACAGCTCACCCCCTGGCGTAGGTGAAGGAAAAGTATTGGCAGCCGGCTGCGTAAAAATACCGTCCAAGAGATTGCTCACGTGTTCCAATGGGACAAAAAACGGGCACCCAACTCTTGTCATAGGTGCAGAGGCGCAACTAAGGGGGCAGGGAAGACAGTTTCTCCGGGTGCAGCTGGAAGGGGGCACCATTTGCTATATTTTCATTAAAATTATAAGGGGGCGGCGAATTGCGTTGGACACACCAGTTCTCGTCTGATCACTGAAGTTAGCAGCGCAACCCCAGCTAGTACTGACATGGGTGATCGCTTGGGAAAACTGGGTACTGCTAACGCGCAAAAATCGTCGCATTAGTGTAGTGTCTCTGCAGTTTCTGCATAAGAACTATGCTGTGGACGGGGCTCTAATGACCTTTGTAGTTGAAGGGCCCTAAAACACCAACAAACAACAACAATAATTAAAATTATAAAACTTAAAGGTGGCTACAGAGTGCGCCGCGGCTCCGTTACCTCCACACAGGAATGCCCTGTGGCTTTCCCAAGAGGGAGAAAATATCATAGCGGCCGACCACTCCCAGGAAATCGCACAATCAGGGGGCGTTAGTTGGGCAGTTTGTACCCGGGCCCTAATTATCTAGGTACGTAACTGCATAGGTGAGGATTAGGTAAGCGATGACGATGAACAACAGACAGTAAAAACCCTTAAAAATGGCCACTGTCACCAAACCGTATATTGCATTTTGCAAATTGTTGTTTTTTCTTCAAATAACAGAGAGGGGGAGAAGGAACAAATTGGAAGTCACATATTGGCACAAGAAACCCAAAACTAACAGATGGTAGACAACAATTGAAGAGATTTCATTTTCTACTAACATATCCAAAGAAACCGCCTCGAATGTGATGGGTACATTGCGTGTCCAAATTTTATTGATTATGGTACTTTTTATGACCGTTATATGAAAACTGTAATGCGTTTGTTGTTATTACCTAATAAGGTAACAATGTGACGTCAGATTAAGTGATAAAGCGCTTGCCCCATCAGGTCTTAATGACGATTAATGACTTCAGGAATGCCTTGAAAATCCCAAATATCACCAGGTTCAATTCGATGACAGCCCACGAAAGAATTATAGCACCGTACAAACCGCGTTAAAAATTTTTTTTTTGGCAGATATCTGTTATTATTACCGAAATCTGCCCAAGGATGACGCTATTTCTCGAGCAGCTTATTGCGTTGGACACACCAGTTCTCGTCTGATCACTGATGTTAAGCAGCGCAACCCCAGCTAGTACTGACATGGGTGGTCGCTTGGGAAAACTGGGTACTACTAACACCCTAAAATCGTCTCATTAGTGTAGTGTCTGTACAGTTTCTGCATTAGAACTACGCAGTGGACGGGGCTCTAATGACCTTGTAGTTGAAGGGCCCTAAAACACCAACAAACCAAAAGCTATTTCTCCTACTGCTACCAAGCAACTACGCAGTAGCGGTTCTAGCTGTGGTTCTAGCCCTGTGCAAATTGAAGGTGCGAGGCCCTTTCCAAAATTTGCAACTTGCAAAAGCGAGGCCCCGTGCATTTGCACAGTTTGCACGTGCCTAAAACCGCCACTGCTGGGAGTGTCGGGTGCTCATCTATGCTTCTTAGAAGGAGCACATTGGACGATATGTGCCGACCAAAGTTGTAACCCCTATTCTTATTTGTGTCAGTCTACTGTTCATTGGGACACTCAACCGACAACAGGGGCGATCTCCTACATCTGGGAATGTTTTGCCCCATCTACCGTTATATAGAACAGAGAGAAGTCCCTAGTGCACCTTCCTTCAAATGAAAAGTAAAACCGAGGTTCCGTGTGGTGTACGACAGTACCTGGACAGTACGGTGACATTTGCGTGTAGAAGAACCCGCTCTGCTATGCCACGGGTAGATGTAGCCAAATTCCAGGCGTAGGAGCTCGACCCCCAAGCATTGGTGGTGCCCCAATGAACAGTTGACCGACGATGACTAAGCATAGGGATTGCAGCTTTGGTCGACAGCCGGCTCCTGAAAAACACAGTCCAATATGTCCATTCAGAGGGACAAGATGGGCGCCCGACCCTGCGATTGGTAGGAAAGGGTTAGGAGTTATTTTGTCACTACAGTTGTATAACAGAGAGGGTGCACCACACAGAGGCCACGGCTTTACTTCCCATTCGACGGAAGGCGCACACACTCACCCGAAAGAAGGCAATCCACCTACATCCAGTATCGAACCTGGAGCCACTGACGCAATAGTCGTAAACGCTACCTGTGATCCACCGAGGCGGGTATTAAACTACATAATTAGGCCAAAATACGTCAAGAAAGGATTTGAGAAACACTATTTATCACCCCTAAGAGGAAGACATTAGTCATTTATGAGCAAGAGAGAGAAAAAATAAAATTATTAAAAATGATTTCTCAAGTACTAGAGTAATAAATATCTTTCAAGTGTCTCCGGACTCTCTCACGACTGAACTTTTGCTCATCAATTGAGTGCACGCCCAACCTATTTTGGGCGGAGTTGGATTCGTGTGGCAGAAATGTTATCGACGACTAGACATTTCCAAGAACAAGATTTTCATCCTCGTTAATTGGCAAGTTCAATGTAAGTCAACATTTAAAATATGCGGAGAGAAAAGCGACATTCAGACTCGACCTCGACGTTAAGGAAACATCATGAGGTTAGGAAAGGGTTAAGGAATGTGGGAGGGGGGCCAAAATCGATTAGAGACGACGATAATGATGATTGATAATGAACAATTACAAAACAACATTTAAAAAAACGACAACGCATTTGCATTTCAAAGAGGTTTGTCTAAGCGGTTCAATGTGCTAAATGCCTTGAGTCCACGGGTTTAGGATCGATACTGGTCGAGCGAGAGAGAAACAAACCCCCAGGACCAGCTTGATGGGTGCGCCAACTGGGCGACGGCACAGGGCCCCGCGCAGTCTCTGAATATTTTTCTATATTTTTCTAAGTACCTTTCATATAAGAGAAGGCCCCGCTACATTATTTCGCACAGATCCCCACATCAGTATCTGGAACAGGGCCTCGCAAAATATAGCGCCGCCCCTGCTGAAACCCCAAGTACCTCTTCGGATGGAAAATGAAACAGGTGTCACAACAGCTCGTAAAAACCTTGTCTAAAATGGAGTGAAAATTAGAATTAGATCTGAGACCAATTCTAATTTACTCCACTGCGAGCAGCCTTTTCTCTGGCCAATATGGCAGTGGAGAGACTAACTCTCAATCCTACTTATGATAACCTAATACTCCTAAAACCCTAAGCTATAATTCAGGTGCCTCCCCTAACGCAATACTAGCAATGGTTGGCTTTCCTTGGATGAAGCCCTCCACCTTATCCTCTCCAAGGCCATTCCATTGTCGAATGACCCTTGGCAAAAATGACCAGTAGTATGAGTCTGTCTGTGCCCTAACCACTTTCATTTTATATGGATGATCCTTTCTCCCCCTATACTCAGCTGGGGACACACTTCCAGCCAAAGGTCCATTACATCCCAGCAGCAGCAGTCTTATAAAAAGACTAATACTGTGAGATATTCACCTCTGGCTTAATGTGTCCCACCCCAGTTCTCTAATCATGGCAGATACGCTCTCCCTGTGAAAAAACCTATTGAGTACAATTCTTGCTGCCCTCCTTTGAATCCTTTCAACCTCCCAAGATAAGTCCTGCCTTAAGGGGAACCAAATTGGACTGCCATACTCCAAAATTGGGCGTACCATTGAAATGTATGCTGTTTCTTTTACCTCCTTTGTGCTGTCCCAAAGGACCCTACTAATCAGACGGAGGAATTGACCAGCCCTCCCAATCACTTTACCAATGTGATCCTTCCAATTACCTTGACTGTTTAAGACAATTCCAAGGTGTTTATGGGTTACAATCCTATCAACCCTAACTCCACCTATGATCGCGTAGAAAAATTCTAGACGTAGGAACTTGCCCCCTGGTGTAGGTAGAGAGAGTTCCGGCGAAGAAAATAAACCATTATTAAAATTTAATAAGCAGCGGTTACAACACTAGGTCGTCAGCCTGCTGCGCAAAAGATAAGTCAAACAGACCGCCCCAGCGTACCCAGGAACGTTTCGAAAAGCACCCCTCGGTGGCGCACGTCGTTCTGGCGTACTCGACTACTGCGGGAGTGGTTCCAGGATCGACAGTGAATCGCTCGATTCAATATCGAACCTGGAATTCGTTTATGTTTTAGGGCGATGATTTTTGGGTTTTAGGTGCGATTTTTGGGTGCGATGATTTTTGGGTTTTAGTAGTACCCAGTTTTCCGAAGCGGCCACCCATGTTAGTGCTAGCTGGGGCTGCTTTGCTTAACTTCAGTGATCAGATGAGAATTGGTGTTTCCAACGCAATACAGCTGCTCCTTGGATCGCGACTTCGGGCGACAGAGAGGCCCCGAGTTCGCCTTCCTTCGGATCAGAAGCAAAACCGAGGTCCCTTGTGGTGTACGACGCATTTGCACGTAAAAGAACCCTCCCTACTATGCAACGGGTAGATGAGCCAAGATTTCCAGGTGTAGGAGCTCGCTCCCTGGCGTCGGTGAGATGCCCAACGAATAGTAGACAGACTATAAACAGGCACTGGGGTTGGAGCTTTGGTCAGCAGCCGGGTGCGGAAAAATATGGTGCAATAGCCTATATCACCCGTATGTTCATTCAGAGGGACAAGAAAGGGTTAGGAGTGTTGTTGTTCTGTTTAAGGTCCCGTCAACTACAAGGTCATTAGAGACCCGTCCACTGCATAGTTCTAATGCATACACTGCACAGACACTACACTAATGCGACGATTATTGGGTATTAGCAGTACCCAGCTTTCCCGAGCGACCACCCATGTCAGTACTAACTGGGCTTGCGTTGCTTAACTTCAGTGATCAGACGAGAACTGGCGTGTCCAACGCAACTCGCCGCTCCCGGTTAGGAGTGGCTTTGCTTGCATTTACCATAAAAAACACCATAGTCCCAAATGGTGTGCATTCTATCATTTACACAAATGGCGCAATTTATGCAAACAATGAGTACATCAACAAAATTCCCCGATATGCACGAGTTCGCAACCTGGTATCAGCAGCGTAAAATAGTTATTCAATGGTTGATATGTCAGTAAAGCGTTAGGTAGCACATTTTAATCAATAAAAAACGAATATTAAAATTATGCGATTTTACAGATAAAATTAGGGGTATATATTCCTAGTTTACTTTTTAAAAAAGGGATAAAAATATAATGCAATTAAGACATCATGTAAATCACTTCACACGGAACGTCAGAAACAGATGTGGGTTTTGATAGGATCATTATTATAGGCCTACTTATGGGAATTAAATTTCTTGTAAAAACCTCAGCTATCCAGTAAGTAAAACATTTTCCATAAAACGGGAAAATCTGACAATTAGACTATTTGAAAAGATGGAAGGGGAAATTTATTCTAAATTTTTTTGACAGGTTAAATTTTCTCATTTCCGGTAAGATATAGTATGGCTCTGTCTAAATTATCGACAAAAACCCAATCAAATTATTTCGTTTAAAAATTAAATTCCTCGACAAATATGGCTCCAATATTGTACTAAAAATGACATCTTTTTTAAAAAAAACTAAAAAGTCAATTTGCATCACAGTAGGCAATTTTTTGGTTTGTTGATGTTTTAGGGCCCTTCAACAACAAGGTCATTAGAGCCCCGTCCACTGCATAGTTCTAATGCATACACTGCACAGACACTACACCAATGCGACGATTTTTCGTTATTAGTAGTACCCAGTTTTCCCAATTGTTGTTAGTTGGTGGTTTAGGGCCATTCAACTACAAGGTCATTAGAGCCCCGTGCACAGACACTACACAAATGCGACGATTTTGGGGTATTAGCAGTACTCAGTTTCCCAAGCAGCCGGGTCTCTAATGACCTTGTAGTTGACGGGACCTTAAACTCCAACAAACAACAAAACAACAACCCAAGCAGCCACCCATATCAGTACTAGCTGGGGTTGCATTGCTTAACTTCAGTGATTAGACGAGAACTGGCGTGTCCAACCCAATATGGCACTCTCCACAGTATGCAAAATCATTCATTCCCCGCGGTTGAAAATGACGTCACAAGTGGCCTGATCCACACATTTTGAAACAGAAATACGCTATTTATTCCAATAAACGCCGCGTCGTTTATTTATTCCGTGGCGTTTTTGGTGTGGCGCTTACTAGAGGGCGGCGTTTATTAGAAGGCGTTTATTAGGCGGCGTTTATTAAAATAATAGTGCCATATTTTCTAGGGGTGAACTACATGAATAGAGCGTCAAGAGCTGATAGAATTACGAATGAGCATATCTGAGGTAGCCTGGGGTGGTGGACATCACCAAAAAATGGACAAATAATAAAAATATTAACACACAATGAGAAAAGGGGAGGAAGAGCTCATTGGGTCCGTTTCAGGAATGCAGGTGGTCAGAAACACCCAAGGCAGGGGAGACTGAAGCAGACGTGGGAACAGGTTGTCCATGAGGATATAGCAATGTGTGGGGTGGACAGGAGAGAGTGGCAGGCTAGAACCTGCATACCTGACCCTGCTGCAGGTGGGATAAGAGTATGATGATGATGATTTTATAGATGATAATGATAAAAACTAATACAGTAATTGGGATGAGAATCCTTCAATAAGCGCCATAAGCACTGCAAGGGCAGCGGCGATTATTAGAGGGCGGCGTCTGTTGTTTATTTCACACTGATGATGGGGCGCTTATTAGAGGGCGGCCTTTATTGGAATAAATACAGTACTTTGTCGGTGCCATTAGGGAGATTGAGCGTACAGTTACCGATAACCATTTGTCCCATAAGCAGACGACACTTAAGTTACGCATGCTCCGAACAATA
>JAAFCE010004209.1:18310249-18338026 GCA_013389805.1 Trigoniulus corallinus | reverse complement strand
ATGGTTATCGGTAACTGTACGCTCAATCTCCCTGTTATAAAATATTTCGCCGAATGGACGTTATCTAACACTTTATAATCTTACAGAAATCGGAAAGTGAGGTCATTTGTGGTAATAAAGAAACTATCAAAACTAAGTGAAGTTACGTGAGGGGGTTAAAATTACGGACTTGAAAAACAACAAAATGGTTATTATTTAATAGTGACGAGGTAAGATACTAAATAAATTATTTTAAGCTTACGTAAAGAGATATTTCGATTGGTAAAAAAAAGCCGTGTCGTTAAAAATGGGCCTCCCTTCATTCTCTTCCTTCTCCTTCTCCTCCATCTTGCTATATCGCCAAACAAGTATTAACAAACACATTTCAATTTGACTTTAAACCACAGCTAAAATTCATAACTGCTATTAAGACGATATAAAATATAGCAGCTCTATATATAAAATACATAAAAGCTTAGCCATAAAATCATTCTTGAAAAACGATAGCAACGGCGACGATACGAACAATGACGTCAAAACTGCAAACCGCCAAGTAACAGATTTTAGAAAGTGATATTAAAGAAAAGCCAAAATGAAGATTAAAATTACCAGTCGAGCAATTTATAGGAGCATGTATTACATACATACATAGTAGTCCTGAAACCTGTGGGTCTTCCTCTCTGGCATACATAGGCGTGAGTTCGACCCCATCACCCACTCCCTTAAGTAATTCGCGGCACTGTTACTGATAAACAAAATACATACTATACTGTATGCTTAGAAGAGGAGATGAGGTTTCGTTTCGTTGGTGTTTTAGGGCCCTTCAACTACAAAGGTCATTAGAGCCCTGTCCACTGCGTAGTTCTAATGCAGAGTCTGCACGGACACTACGCTGAAACGACGATTTTTGGGTATCAGCAGTACCCAGTGTCATGTCTACCAACATGTCATCATCATCATTTCCTAGAGCGGGGAATTGCGTTGGACACACCAGTTCTCGTCTGATCAGCAGCGCAACCCCAGCTAGTACTGACATGGGTGGCCGCTTGGGAAAACTGGGTACTGCTAATACCCAAAAATCGTCGTATTAGTGTAGTGTCTGTGCAGTCTCTGCATAAAAACTATACTGTGGACGGGGCTCTAATGACCTCTGTAGTTGAAGGGCCCTAAAACACCAACAAACAACAAAATCATTCCTAACCCTCTTTTCCAACCCATAACAGGGTCGAGTATCCATTTGTACCACCCGAACAGCATTTTACGCTGACGTCTGCCGCCCGAATGCTGCAAATTCCCGCTTATTTAATGATGACATATCCTCATCATTGGGGCACTTTTCTTCACCTGGAGATTTTGCCGAATCCCCATTTAAAAGGGGTTCTTTTTCTATCTGTGCAACGGTGGCACCGTACCAACCGGGGTACCGCTTTACTTCCCAATGCGCGCTTGGGGTTATCGCGCCGCTCACCAGATGAAGAAATCGCCTGCTTTAGCCCGTATCGATCCAGTCACCATGGACCTTCTTAGGTGCCGTTGGGCTCTGTGGGGCACTTCTACCGACGCCACTCGAGCTCCTTCTCCTGGAGATTTTGCCGAGAAACAAGTGGTGACACAGCACACACCATCCGAGATCCCGACTTTACTTTCCAGGGTCCACGTGGGTTTCCCCGCTCACCCGATTAAGAAATCGCCTGCCTCAGCAAGTATCGCGCCACGACCCGTGAAGTGAAGCACGTTTACCATTGCGCCACCGAGGCAAGCTGCACTATGGGCAGTATTTAGCCGCATCTGCTCCAGTGCAGACTGGGCTCACTTGCAAAATGTTACCACTGGACGACTGGTACATCTGTCAAGATGCGAATTTGCTGGTGACCATGAAGGGAGCAGGTCACCAGTTTCGAGGTGTAGGAGCTCGCCTCCTGGCGTCGCGTCGGTGGAATGCTCAAACGAACAGTAGACCAACGATAAATAAGCATAGGAATTGCAGCCTTGGCAACCGGGTGCGGGTAGGGAAAACAAATTCCAATATATCACCCTTGGGCCCATTCACAGGGACAAGATCAGTACCCGACTCTGGCGTAGGCGGAAAAAAGGGTTAGAAGTTGCTGTTGTATGATGAATAGAAAAGCAAAACAGAAAATCCGTTTAACTGATCGTCACGACACTGTTGTTCGGGACGCATACAAATATGAAATTCAACTCAATATATATTGAATTTGTTGCATGCCTTGCAGTATTGGGAGGATAAAAAGGATGGGGGCGGGCCAAAAGTACGTAAAGGCTAAGCCATCAGATAAGGAAAGTAACTTTATCCAGCACTTCCAACACGGAAGCCATACTCCACGCAACCGACCGTCCTGACTGAAAATCGAACCTACAATTACATACAGTCGAAAGTCGACCGAGATCCTTTTAGGAATTCCGTTGCCAACCTCGTAAAGTAAAAGGTATTTTTACCCAGCCGGTTGTGTAAAAATGCTGTAACCTTTATACTCATTTATCGCCGGCCTACTGTTTGCTGGGGCAACTCACCGACGTCAGGAGGCGAGCTCTTACACTGCAACTCTACACGTATGTATATTTTACTCCATGCAGCAAAGGGGCTTTTGACAAGCTTTGGTGGCGCAATTGATAGCGTGCTTGATCTACTGCGCCAATAGTTCCAGATTCGAAACTGGATCGACGTAGGTCGACTTCTTTCGGGCGAGACAGAAGCCCTGAGTACGCCTTCCTTCGCATGAGAAGTAATAAAACCGAAGTCCGGTGTGGTGTACGATGGTATTTGCACTTAAAAGAATTCTCTTTACTATACAACGGACAGATGTGACAAAATTTTCAGGTGTAGGAGCTCTCCCCCTGGCACCGATGGAATTCCCAACGAACAACAATAAACAAGCATAGGGGGTTGCAGCTTTGGTCGGCAACCAGCTGCGGAAAAACACTGTCCAGGCAGGGGCTGATCAAGGGGGAGTACTTCAAAAAAAGGGCGCCCCAAAATATTTTCAAATATTCAGAATCTCAGTATAATTTAGCTAGAAATTGAAATAGGTCCTCTACTGCCCCTCATACAATGGCCCATGTTCAGTGGTTTAGCCAACTGCAGACTGCAATGCAAGTGTTGGGCTGGCAGTATACAAATGGGGATAACAATGCAAAAATGTCTCATTAGTTGCAAAGTTGAATCGTGCATCAGTTGAAATATGCGCCCTATTAAGGCACTGAGGCGGGAGCAATTGCTGCATTGCTCCGCCCTCTGGATCCGTCCCTGCAAAATGTGCACCCGACCCTACCATAGGCGAGTGGCAAATTGCGTTGGACACACCAGTTCTCGTCTGATCACCGAAGTTAAGCAACGCAACCCCAGTTAGTACTGACATGGGTGGCTGCTTGGGAAAACTGGGTACCGCTAGCATCCAAAACTCGTCGCATTAGTGTAGTGTCTGTGCAGCCTCAGCATAAGAACTACGCAATGGACGGGGCTTTAATGACCTTGTAGTTGAAGGGTCCTCAAACACAGGCAAACAAACAACCTACCATAGGCCGGAAAAGGGTTTGGGGTTGCTTTGTAGTAATGGGGGCTGTTACGTGCACATCACACAGGGCCAGGGCTTTTCTTCTCATCCGACAGAAGGTGTACTACTGAGGCGCGCCTTTCTCTCTCTCTCTCTCGTCCGGAAGAAGTCAATCCACCTTGTTTCAGGATGGAACCTAGAACTATTGACGTAGTAGTCCAGTGCTCTCTACTTCTGCGATAAGAGACTATTACGTACAGCATTGAATAGTGGACACTGAATTCTCTTATCTCATTTACTGTCATAATGTGGACTTGGGTCACACAATCGCATAAACATTATTAATCCGTTAACTGCAGGTCAACATCGTATTGTCCATTAGCCGAAATACGATTTCAATTACATTAGTCTCTAAGAGGATGATCACCTTTTTAGTTAGGACACTTCGACATGGGATATAAAAAAAATTAGCTATCAATTATGTTCACTACACACATATTGTCGATAGCAGTAATCAAGGTGCATCATCAAGCGCAAAATCCAAATTCTGGTTCCTTCCGGTTTAAGAGATTCGTGCACAATACAGCATGAAATTCCAGAAATCTTGCACGTTGTGGGTCTTAATTTTTTAACGAGACCTATGGATGCCTTACAGCCGAGACGGGTCTCCCCCCACCACTGACAATGAGAATCAAACCAATCTACACATCTGTCACTAGTGTGGTTCATTGGGTTAATTAACGTCCTCCTGTCCACTTCCGAAGGTAATTAGCCGACGCCGAATTTGCCGATTTACACATACATTTCTTTATCCTCTTATGAGATGAGGATGAACCGGTAACTTCCATCACAGAGATGCAGGTTATCGAGGGGAGACAGGGTAGGGGTGGGCCAAAGGAAACATAGGAGAAAGTCTCACATTGGCAGGACCATGTGTGGGATAGACGGGGGACCTGATGGGAATTGGAAAGGAATAAAGAGTTGAGAACTCGCACACTAGACCCTGTGATAGGTGGATAGGATTACTGTATGATGATGCCATATTTACCCCATGGCACAAAGACTCGGTGGCGTAGGGGTAGCTTGCTTAACTCTTGCGCCCGTCGTTTCGTGGGGCTCACTCTGAGGCGCACGTGAGGCGTTTCGTGGTGCGCACTCCGAGGTAAACCTCGGCGAGCTGTCACAGGACGGCAATTAATGAAGATTTTCTTAGCACCTTCTGGACTTAGGCAGAGGGACCTACGTTCAAGTGCACAAAAGAGTTGTTTTTTTTTCAGGTGGTGCACTGGGCACTAGCCACTATGCGTCTCCACGGGCTAAAGATTAACATGAAGAAGACAGAGTATCTAGCTTTCAATTGGGATGGTCAGGAAGACAATGGTGGGTGACATATGCTCAAGGGGCGAACTGGTGAAAAGGGTGCAGGAGGTAAGTACTTAGGATCAACGTTCCACAGCAATGGGGAGATACTCAGATGTGACCCGTAGAATCAATGGGGGGTGGTTGAAGTGGAAACAGGCAAGTGGAGTCCTGTGCGATAGGAGGGTACCAATCAAGTTGAAGGGGAGGTTTTACAGGACAGTGGTTAGGCCAGCTATGCTGTATGGATCAGAGTGTTGGGCAGTGAAGAAATGCCATGTAAATAGAATGCAAGTAGCCGAGATGCGAATGCTGCGGTACACGTGTGGCGTGTCGAGGGCAGACAGAATTAGGAAGGCGAACATTAGAGGTAGCCTGGGGTGGTGGACATTGCCGAAAAGATGAGGGAGGTATGGACACGTTATGAGGGGAGAAGGAACTTGTTAGGTGCATCCTAGGAATGCAGGTGGTCGGCAGCATCCGGGGTAGGGGGAGACCGAAGCAGACGTGGGAGCAGGTTGTCCGGAGGGCCATGGCAGTGTGTGGGGTGGACGGCAACCTGGTGGGAGACAGACGGGAGTGGAAGGCTAGAACCCGCAGACCCGACCCTGCCACAGGCTGGACAAGGGGATGATGATGATGATGATGATGATGATGACACCAATACGTCTCCACAGTAAGGAATTGAACTTAGCCGGCCTGTACACAAGGCGGACACCGTACCAATCCTATCTTTAAGTGGGGCCAGGTGTACAAAACGCAAACATAACCACACGGCTGAAGTTTTCTGTAGGTCACGATGCTAGTGGGGCAACAGCACCTCTGGTAAACTTCCCACTGACCTCAAAATTACCTGAGCGGGATGAAGTATTCTGTTAGAAATAGGACGACGCGGTAAATTAAGCATGTATCATCCGAGCTTGCTAACTAAGTACCAAATTAATTTAAATGGTCCTGACAAAATCCTGTGTTGCATAATGAGACACACACCTTCATAATCATTAATAAGACAGTAACTACCTGTTACAACACTGAAGCGGTTGAGCGAACGCACCAAATGATCATCCAAAAACAACTACCGGATCCAAAGACTTATTTGCATACTTGTTCCCTGGCCATGAAATACAAAAATTCAGCACAGGTGGCGAATAATTATCATCCTAATCTGTAGAGAAGAAAAAAATTGTGGGAGGGTGAAAGGAAGGGAGAAGTGGGGAAGACTTTTTGGCATGTCAAATATAATGATGAATATTTCATAATTGCATATAGGTCAAGGTGTGAGTGTGTGGGGGAGAGAGAGAGAGAGAAAAAAGGTACTCAATTCCTACCTCTCATTTTACATATATTTTCCGGGTCTTTTAATACAAATATCTCACGCAAGACTAATATAAATAAACAATCCTACACGTCAATTTGAGCAAAGTCATCAATAATCAGATGGACAAAGTGCTCACAACACGCATTTTGACCCTCTGACCACTTTTCCACTTCCACCATATTAGTCATGTATACTTTTTAACCTACGACTTCTCTTGTCCGTCAAACAATTCCAAGATATTGATTTCTTCTCACGTAAGAGATTCATTTCCCTTCGGCCGGAATAAACATTATCATCATTCCTAGCCCATTTGTCTTGTTGGTATCCTTGGTATCAGGGCCGGCCTTAGTGCAAGGCGACCGAGGCAACCGTCTTGGGACCCGCGCTGGGGAATTAAAAAAAACTTTGTACTTGGGCCCCACTATCGCCTGCTGCCTTGGCCTCCTCTATCGCCTGCTGCCTTGGGCCCCGCAAACTCTAGGGCCGGCCCTGCTTGGTATTTTCACGCGGCCTGCTGCCGACTTTAATGCTACAATCCCTGCTTATCCAACGCCGACCTAGAGGCAGCTTTTCTGGCCGATTTACACGTACAGTATATTACTTCCCAGCACGGATGGCCAACGTGGTGGTCCTCTGTCACCCGAAAGAAGCCACCTGTGTTGGTCAAGACCGAACCTACAATCACGGACTTATGAAATGCATAATTGACACATTGGGTCGCCGCGGCGGGCGAATTTTCATCTAGCCCATTTTCTTGTCAAAATTGGTACAACTGGTACACAGCTCAGCTGCCCAGATCACCTTAGGTGCTTGGGATGTTATTTGTGCACCATAAATCCCTAACCTGCAATTAGATACAGTAACACTTTGGGGGGGGGGGCAACACCGGCAGTGGAGTAGAATGGGTTTTCTAAAGACAGCAGTGAAATCCAATGTCCTAAAGTTAAACTATCGCCATACTGTATAATATGACCATATCCTTTAACACAGTGGTCTCCAGTGGCGTAGCCAAGGGGGGGTTGGGGGTTAAACCAACCCTTGGGCCTCGAATATAACGAAGAGGTATACACCCTATTGAGTCATATCCCCCCCCCCTCAGAAAATCCTGGTTCATGCTATCGACAGTCATATCCCCCCTTCAGAAAATCCTGGCTACTCCACTGGTGGTCTCAAATTCATTTTGGTGTGGGGAGGGGGCATATTGGCAGCAGTCGAATGTCATTTTTTTTGTAAGTGCCTCTAACTCACCTAGGGCGGCTACTGGGAATGCCTCACCACGGTGAGCACCAGTTCTCGTCTGATCACTGAAGTTAAACAACGCAACTTCAGTTAGTACTGACTTGAGTGGCCACTTGGGAAAACTGGGTACTGCTAATATCCAAAAATCGTCGCATTAGTGTAGTGTTTGTGCAGTCTCTGCATTAGAACTACAGTGGATGGGGCTCTAATGACCTTGTAGTTGAAGGGTCCTAAAGCACCAACGAAATAAAACACACCACGGCGGGGGCTGAACGGAGCGAGTGACTTTACCTTCCCATTCTCTGTCTACTCAAAACTTAGAGAGGGGAGCGGCGAGTTGCGTTGGACACACCAGTTCTCGTCTGATCACTGAAGTTAAGCAACGCAAGCCCAGTTAGTACTGACATGGGTGGTCGTTCGGGAAAGCTGGGTACTTCTAATACCCAATAATCGTCGCATTAGTGTAGTGTCTGTGCAGTCTGTGCATTAGAACTATGCAATGGACGGGTCTCTAATGACCTTGTAGTTGACGGGACCTTAAACACCAACAAACAACAACAAATCAAAACTTAGAAAAGCAGAAATAGTGACCACTCCGGTCACCGGCTGCTGTGTAAGTGCTATGTGTATTTTTGAAATGTATGACATACATGCCGTAACTTTTTAGATGATTCTCGAAGGTTTCAGCGGGTCGCATATTTGAAATGCCTGCTCTACAGGAAAACTTATGAAATAAATATTTTAAATCGCGTATGAAATGAGAGGCAAAGTAGGGCGGGCGGACGGACGAGAAACATAACTAAATAAATTGAATTTCAATAACATGATTTGGCGAGCAATAAAATAACAGATCATCATTATCATATCATGGTTTTATTACCTGACAGACGATTCGGCTCATTCCGACACTGGAATAATGGCTGTAGGACGTCACTAACAGTTCATCATTACTATCACTTATTATCCCACAACACGTATTTCAAACTATCATCAAATTATATAATAAATTGAAATACCTTATCCACTTCCGCTTCCTCTGCTTCTATTACCCCCAGAGTCTTATAACAACGAAATTGAGTGGTCATTTGTAATTTTACTGCTTGATTCTGACGACCGTGAATTGCAATTAAATGCAATTTTACTATTCGAGAAGCAACCCATTTTGACGGTACAGCACAAGGTTCGCCAATGTACTGTATACAAGTAAGATTCCTAACGGTAGGGGTTCGATTCCTCTCTCCCCTCGGACTTAATGTCCACTGTACTATTTTCAAAGCTTCGCCATCAGCCATGACAAGGATTAAAACATGATCATCGTTAAAATAAATCAACTAACCACTTAATCTACTTATAGGAGCTTTAAAGAACACGTAATATAACTAGACGTAGCATGGATTTCACTACTTAGCGCATTCGAGCTTAGCCAATGCTGACCAATGGTCATTATCGTTTGCTCATTTTATTACTTCAAGTTACATAACGTTAACGTTCCTGCAGCGAGAGGGCCTGGTTTGTATTAATTAACGATGGGCGGAAGAAGACTAACACTATTATTATTGAGCCTGGCGGAAGTCACGCAATGGTGAACAATTACCGGTACGTAGGGAATCCATAGCTAAAATAAGATATTGACTTCAGTGAATTAACGTCCATTTAGTCTCTTGGGTCGGGCTCAGCACTTAACGATTTTGACTTCATGAGTCGATGGTTGAAGATTCGACCCTGAGCGAGGCAGACGGTCCTTTTGTGAAATCCACAGGTGACATCCTACATCCTGTGTGGGGAGCTGAAACTGCAAGAAACTTAAACTCCCACCCTACAAAGAATAAAATCAAACGTGTAGTTCGGTAACATTTCCAGGTTAGGGGCTCGCCCCCGCCCCCGTGCCAGTAGAGGACAAACCGAGCCTCATATGAATCTACTGCTACTAACCAGTGGCGTCATAAGGGGGTGCGAGGGATGCGGGCCGCACCGGGTGACACCACTCGCACCATGAGAAATGGGGTGACACGAAAGCCGAAGAAGCGGCTTTTGCGGGAGAGGGGGTGTCACCGCACGGGGTGACGCCAACCCTAGCGACGCCACTGCTGCTAACCGCTTTCCTGCCTTGGCAGGCTCTATTGTTAATTTTTCCCCATTGAGACACGGGCGGTCTGTGGGACAGTACTTCTAAGCAGCCGGCTGACAGCTTAATGCTGCAACCCCTATGCTTATTTAACATCAGCCTACTTCTCTTCGTTTGGGGAACTCAATCGTCACTAACCCTTTTCCTGCCTATGACATTGTCAGGTGCGCAATTTGTTCCAAGGAGCGATTTCGTCTTTGGGTGCACTTTTCCTCCATCGACGCCTGGGGGCGAGTTCTCATGCTGAAAATTTTATCGAAATATATACATTCCAAGTTTAAAGTTTCTTGTACACCCCAGACGGGTTTACAATGTCACCTGCGGATTTCACAAACAGACCATCTTTGCTCAGGGTCGAATCTGCAACCGCGATCGAGAAGAGGGGAGGGAGAGCTCGTAACGCCCATTACGAAAATGCAGGTGGTTGGCAGCACCTGGGGCAAGGACAAATCAAAGTAGATGTTTGGAGCAGGTCGTACTTAAGGATATGGCAGTTCGCGGGGTGGACAGAAACCTGGTGGAAAATAGGCGGGAATGGAGGGCTGGAATGGGGGCCACGGTATTACTTACCACCAAGGTGGGAGGACTAGTGTCATCCGCAGAAGGAGAGCGGCGAATTGCGTTGAACACACCAGTTCTCGTCTCATCACCGAAGTTAAGCAGCGCAACCCCAGCTAGTACTGACATGGGTGGCCGCTTGGGAAAACTGGGTACTGCTAATACCCAAAAATCGTCGCATTAGTGTAGTGTCTGTGCAGTCTTTGCGTCAGAACTATGCTGTGGACGGGGCTCTAATGACCTTTGTAGTTGAAGGGCCCTAAAACACCAACAAAAAACAATCGGCAGAAGGATTTCGAACCATTTCTGAATTGGAGTAATACTTCCTTATAACATTTTAGTTAAAGCACTGTTGAATTATGATAAATCCTGCTTCGGTGACGAAGTAGGCAGCGTGCTCGGTAACTGCGCCAGTGGTTCTAGGTTCGATACCGGATGAGATGGGTTGGCTTTTTTCGGGCGACAGGGATGCCCCGAGTGAGCCTTCCTTCGGATGAAAAGTAAAACCGAGGTCTTGTGTGGTGTACGATGGCATTTGCACGTAAAACAACTCTCTCTACTATGCAACGGGTAGATGAGGCAAAATTTCCAGTTGTAGAAGCTCGCCCCCTGGCATCAACGGAGTGTCTCCACGAACAGTAGGCTGATTATTCTAATTCCAATTGGATATGCTGCAAGCAGCCCTGATAGGCCAAATTGGCAGTGAAGAGAACGACTCCCATTCTTAATTTCTAACCTATTGCACCACCAAGCAACTATTCTACCATATATTGCATACCTGTTATAATGACACCTTCTTGCATAAACTTCTTCACATTATCCTCACTGAGAGAGTTCCATTGCCGAATGACCCTTGGAAAACAAGGACCAGTAATACGAGTCTGTTCGAGTCTGCCCTGATCTCCTTCAATTTGAATGCATTATCATTTCTCTCCCTATACTCTGCAGGGGATAAGCTGCCAACTGGAGCAGCTTGCATAAGCATAGGAGCTGCAGCTTTGGTCGGCAACCGGCTGGGGAAAAACACTGTCCAATATATCACTCTTGTGTCCATTCAGAGGGACAACATTGGTTTCTGACTCTGCTTGTTTTTTGTTGGTGTTTTAGGTCCCTTCAACTACAAGGTCATTAGAGCCCCGTCCATAGTGTAGTTCTTATGCAGAGACTGCACAGACACTACACAAATACGACGATTTTTGGCTATTAGCAGTACCCAGTTTTCCCAAGCGACCACCCATGTCAGTACTAGATGGGATTGTGTTGCTTACCTTCAGTGATCAGACGAGAACTGGCATGTCCAACACAATTCGTCGCTCCCGCCTGGCTCTGCCATTGGTAAGAAAAGGGTTAGGAGTTACTTAAATTGCACTGTTGAATTTTGATAATAGGTGAACTATCAAAAAAATAAAGTAGTAAATAACTTACTCCAATTGCCTGGAGGGGATGCAATCATGTTATTTTTAGCACTTCACATTTCTAAGTAGTACAGTAGGAGTTACTACAATTGGTCAATATCTTAGTCAGTTGACAGGTAGGTAAAAAGAGATGAGAGATGCTGAGTACAGAATTAGAGTGGCACAGACAAGAAGAAAGAGTAGATTTTTGCTTTTTTTCTTCTTAATCATTGAAAAGGCGCAATATCACCCATCTTTTTTTTCAAGTGAATCCACAATCAACAGAGTAATTGAAAGATTGTCGCAGCATCAAATTGAATTTTAGTTACGTTACGGATTTATTACTTGTGATGAGCTGCTTCAATTTCGACTAAAAGCATAACAGACAAGATCTTATTTATAGACAGTATGAGCGTCTATATTACGTGTACGTGTGCCAGCATAAGAGGAGACTGAATTCGGGTGTGAGTGTGGGGATAGGTGAGTGAAGGAGAGGGAAGGGGCAACAGTGAGGAAAGAGGCACAAGAGGAGAGGGGCAATGGGAAGAGAGGACCGACAGAGAGGGAGAGAAAGAGAAAAAGAGGAAGTGAAGGCAAATTGAGGACGTAATGAACAGCAAATAGGCCAATAACCCACCCAATATTTGCCCATAATTTAATTCTGAAACACGCAACGACTATGAAACTGACTGTATATTTTCACCTCCAATACAATTTTAATTTAATCCTCTCTTGCATCATTTCAACGCATCAAAATCAAACCATAACATACGTCGTCTCACCGTCAGCATCATTTCAACGTTGCCCCATTTATTACAGGGATGATCACTAGGCTTCCCAAAGAATGGCAGATTTTCACTCTTTCGACACCTGAATAACATTTTCTTTAAACTGTTTCCCCGTCTATGACAGGGTCCCATCGACGAGTTCTGTCTCTTCGTTTCCTCCAGGGGAGGAACAAAGGGGGCCCCAAATATTTTTAAATGTGTTCAGGATCCTTAGTATAACTCTAGCTAGCAATTACAATAGATCCTCTACTGTCCTTTATGTCCCATCTTCAGCGGTTTAGCCAACTGCAAATTGAACTGCAACTGCCGGACTGGCAGTATAGAAATGAGGAGAGCAATGCAAACATGCCTCATTAATTACAAAGTTGAATCACTGCGCCCCATTGAGGCATTGACGGGAGGGGGAGCAATTGCTGCATTGCTCCCGCTGGATCCGCCCTTGGTTTCCTCCTATTTCTCACCACGTCTATGCCCAACCTAAACAGTGTTATACCCAACTATGCAATCGTTTTTCCATGTTTGCTTGGCCTACCTCTGACTTCCAATAATATGCTTCCCTTTTATGCTTCGATTGATGGGCCTAACTAGTGCTTCTTCATGCTCCTCGTCTCGTTTCTTAACATGCCCATACTACCTCAGTTTATTGGCCATCCTTTTCAACTTTCCCCCACCGCCGTCATCATCATCATCACTAACCGTTCTTCCGCCCATCACAAGGTTGGGGTGCTCGTTTTGACTCATTCGGATACATGAGCCATCTGTTGAACGGCGTTTTGTGCAGCCGGCTGCCAACCTAATGGGGTAACCACTATGCTTGATGGTACGAGCCTGAACAAGGCAGATGGGTGGATTCTTTTCGATTGTCGGGAAGGAAATTCAGGTGGTGATCCGAGATGGTACATGTAAGTGAATAACCCTACCTTATAACGTGGAGTGAAATATGCGTGAATTACCCGGTGTAGGAGCTCGTCTTTCTGGAGTTGGGCTGAAGCTAAAAATCATCATCACCATACCCCTCTCCCGCCTGTGGCAGGGTCGGGTCTGCGGGTCCACTGAACGTGTTCTGACTGGGGGCACCCCAGCCAGTCGTCTGGAACCTGCAGGAAATATTGGCTTTGTCGTCTGTGTTGTTTGTCTGTGTTTTAGGGCCCTTCAACTACAAGGTCATTAGAGCCCCGTCCACGACATAGTTCTTATGCAGAGACTGCACAGACACCACACTAATGCGACGATTTTTGGGTATTAACAGTACCCAGTTTTCCCAAGCGGCCACGGGGCGCGGCGAATTGCGTTGGACACACCAGTTCTCGTCTGATCACTGAAGTTAAGCCGTGCAACCCCAGCTAGTACTGACATGGGTGGCTGCTTGGGAAAACTGGGTACTGCTAATACCCCAAAATCGTCGCATTAGTGTAGTGTCTGTGCAGTCTCTGCATAAGAACTATGCTGTGGACGGGGCTCTAATGACCTTGTAGTTGAAGGGCCCTAAAACACCAACAAACAAACCCAGGCGGCCACCCATGTCAGTACTAGCTGGGGTTGCGCAGCCTAACTTCAGTGATCAGACGAGAACTGGTGTGTCCAACGCAATTCGCCGCTCCCCTTGTCTTCTGTGGGGGGATGCCAGCCTACCCCACGTGTTCCAACACTGCATTATACAACCAAAATAGAAATTTTGGCAGGTAAATTAATGCTTTGTTGGTTGTAATAGTGCATGGTGTCTGACCTATTGTACAATAACAGTAAGCAACAGGGATATTCCAGATCGCATGCGGCGGGTTGAAGTTAAAAATAAATAGTAATAATTAGGGGGTTGCGGCATTAATTCGGCAACCAGTGACTAACCGTTGAAAACTACACCCTTGTGCTCCTCAGTAGGCGTACTAAAGGAACAAGTAAGCACACTCCATCCAATCCTGCATGCTGAAGCGATAGTGTAATAAATTTCACATGATTAGCAGGAGTAAATAGAAGGGTTTTCTGGGACGACTTACTTAGTTTGTGAGAATATGCCATTTACAAAAGTCTACACTAGAGAATTTTAAACCCACAGGGCACGAATTTGATGCTCAGTGAATCATCTATTATTTTGATGCATTTTAAGAAAATAAGGTGCAAAATATAAGAAAGATTACGCCAACTGCCTCGCAGATACGAAATACTATTAAATTATCTTTAAATTGCTGTCGAAATTTTACATTTCGGCATTAGTGCAAGGATTTCTTTCTATCCTATTGCCGCATAAATTCGCTCGAAAGAAGTTCGCTAAAAACTACTGCATAACACGTATCACACAACTATACAGTAGTCGACTTCAGCTGTAAAGTGCAGCAGTACGACAAAAAAAAAAAACCAACAATGCACCACTAGGTCGAATGCTTTCATCACATTTATTATGAGTTCAACTCTGAGAATAATTGGCTTACTTCAAGGGGAGAGGAGGACAAATGTAAATACTGCAGAAAGAAACTCTGCCAACCTTACAATGGATATGCAAATCGTATTTAGGAATAAAGTCTTCAACTAGTGCAAACATTTCTGGTCACCTGATGAAGACAATTGGTAAAATATGAAATTTAAGAGGTTGTCAAGTTTTTCCCTGGAACTTTCATTTTTCTGACTATGGCGTATTAGGTTTGGTTAAGTTTTAATTTGTCGTGAGATGTCTTTCCAACATTTTAGACTGATATTAGTCTTGAGTTTCTGACATTTTTTTATGCTGTTTAAACATTTGGCATCTGTTTCTCCAGCTGTGTTTTCGAGCGTTTTCAAATTCTTGTCTAATTTCTAAATTTGGGAGCTTGAGGAGCAAATCTGCTCAGAAATTGTTTAACTCTTTTTTGCCAGAAGCTTGCCTTATGCGTAATGTAAGACAGGTATTTGGTCTTTAATGTGCGAGTCGTCGTTTATTTTATGACTTCCCTTTTCTGATGTCTTCATCTATCGGTAACTGCGTCAGTGGTTCTAGGTTCAATAGTGAACCGAAATGGCTTAAGTTCTTTTGGGCGAGAGAGGGCGAGAGAGAGAGAGAGAGAGAGAGGCTACGAGTGCACCTTCCTTGGGATGAGAAGGAAAACCGAGGTCCCGTGTGGTGTACGATAGCATTTGCACGTAAAAGAACCCTCTCTAATATGCAACGGGTAAATAAGGCAAAATTTCCAGGTGTAGGAGCTCGCCCCCGGGCGTCGGTGGGCTGTCCCCACGAACAGTGAGCGGCGAGTTGCGTTGGACACACCAGTTCTCGTCTGATCACTGAAGTTAAGCAACGCAAGCCCAGTTAGTACTGACATGGGTGGTCGCTCAGGAAAGCTGGGTACTGCTAATACTCAATAATCGTCACATTGGTGTAGTGTCTGTGCAGTCTATGCATTAGAACTACGCAGTGGACGGGTCTCTAATGACCTTGTAGTTGACGGGACCTTAAACACCAAAAAACAAACAAAACCCACGAACAGTAGACCGACTTTAAATAAGCGTAGGGGTTGCAGCTTTGGCCGGCAACCGGCTGCGGAAAACACTGTCCAATATATCACCCTAGTGTCCATTCAGAGGGACGAGATGGGTACCCGAGCCTGTAATAGGTGGGAAAAGGAGTTGCTTTGTGTCTTCCCTGATGTCCTCAAAGGACCTCATTACTTACATTCGCTGCCTCCTTTTCAATCATCCTTGTCAGACAGTTTCGTCAAATTCCAATATTTAACGTCGCAATTGACGTTGCTATTGACTTCAACGGCTTAGATCAATGGGTCAGAGGTTCGATTCTATTGTTTCCGAAAAGAGAAGAGTCTGCCCAGTCTGATGCATTACATAAGAGGTCGGAAGAGAGAAATAAAAGACCTCGAGAAGATGGACAGCATTTGAACCTTTTGAAATACCAGAAACTAATTTTAATAACTAATGGAATCGAAGCCCAGGTAAAGAACTTGTGAAATAAACAATAATACTATTCTTTTCAACCAAATTATGAGCTTAAAGGTACTTATTTAGCAAAAGACTGCGAATAATCAATGATATCAAATTAAATAAATATTTGTTACAACATAGCATTGTTTTAACCACAGTGCACTTTTTAAATCAAATTATTCAGCATTGGTTTTGCTTCTCTCTCTCTCCTCCCCCTCTTTTTCTTTGTGGGGGGTTCCAATCGATTGTCATCGATCGATAACCCGTTTATTTTATGAATGAGATTACTACCTGGCGCCGTTATTGATTTGATAAAAATTTAATACCACTTTGACGGTCAATCCATTTTGTCTTTTCCACCTATCACGTTATATGAGATAGGAACCTCAATAAAAGAATTGAACGTCTTTAATAATCTAAAAACCCTTTATAGCCTACAGAGACATATTCGCTCCTCCTCACCTACGAAAAAAAAATCAAATATAATTTAGAAATAAATTCATATCTTTAAAAACACTTATTTAAAAATCCCGCCTAGGTGGCGTAATGGTTAGTACGCTCGGTAACTGCGTCAGTAGTTCTACTGTGTTTCCCCGATAATAAGCCACTGTCTTATTTCAATTTTTGTGCCGAAATAAGCACTAGGGCTTATTTTCGAGGAATATCTTATTCTTTTCTGTAATATTATCTTTTAAAGTCAAAGGATCGGCTTTTTCGGGCGAGAGAGAAGCCCTGAGTGCGCCTTCTTTCAGATGAGAAGTAAACCGAGGTTCTGCGTCACGTACGATGACATTCGTACGTGAAAGAACCCTCTCTATTATGGAACGGGTAGAGGAAGGAAAATTTCCAGGTGTAGGACCTCGCCCCCTGGGTACAGTGGAATGTCCCAACGAACTGTAGAGAGACGATAAAAAGGATAGGGGTTGCAGCTTTGCTTGGCAACCGGGTGAGGGAAAACACTGTGCAGTATATCGCCCTTGTGTCCACTCAGAGAGACAAGATGGGTTCCTCCCCTGCTACTTGTAACCTAGCCCTATGCTTTTTAGCGAGTAGTAAGAACAGTAATATTCATGCCCATTGCTTCAGCCAGTCCCTCCTAGGAAGGCAGAATTGATTAAACGACTTGTCTGACGTCACTTACGAATGACTATTCCCAGTGGCAGCACATTTCTCCAATCTCGCGTCACTGTGGTTGAGAATCGCTGCTCTATACTCACCACTCCCTTTAAGGAAATCACCCCATCAGATGCAGGAAACAAAAACGGATGTGCTCTTTGTCTTACGGCTCTAGTAGGGCTTATTTTCGGGGAAGGGCTTATATTAAGCACATCTTGAAAAATCTTGGTAGGTCTTATTTTTGGGGAAACACGGTAGGTTCGATACTGCACCGAGGTGAGTTGGCTTCTTTCGGGCGAGAAAGAGGCCCTTCTTTCGGATGAGAAGTAAAACCGACGTCACATGTGGTGTACGATGTCACCTGCACGTTAACGAACCTTCTCTACTACGCTACGTGACCATTCAGAGGCACAAGATGGGTGCCTGACCCTGCCATAGGCGGGAAAAGGGTTCGGTGTGCACACACCGAACTGACACACCAAACTGATCGTGTGTGGCGGGCTTTAGACAATGTCCTATCTTCAGTGGTTTGGCCAACTGCAGATTAGACTGGCAGTGTAGAAATGGAAATAACAAAATGCAAAAATGCCTTATTAGTTGCAAAGTTGAATCGTGCATCAGTTGAAATATGCGCCCCATTGAGGCACTGAGGGGAGCAATTGTTGCATTGCCCCTGGATCCGCCCCTGTCCACAACGTAGTTCTAATGCAGAGCCTGCACAGACTTTGGGTATTGGCAGTACCCAGTGTTCCCAAGCGGTCACCCATGCTAGTACTAGCTGGGGTTGCGTTACTTCAGTGATCCAACGAGAACTGGTGTGTCCAACGCAATACAGCCGCTCCCACTGATGCCGCAGTCCAACACTCATCTCTGCGTCGTCACCGAGGCGGCTCCCAAGGAAAATCCTAAAAGAAAACCGGTTTCGAACCAGCAAGTCTGCGCCACCGAGACGGGCGAAATCCATCATACTGCCAAGAAAACAAAACTAGACTTAGAGGATAAACACCAACAATTGCAACAATGCTAAAGATAATATAGTCTTTCGTTCAAATTTCGCATGAAAATCAATAATTCGCTTCGTAATTAGCGTCAAATACAACGTTATACAACGTCGGAAAAAAATAGTTGTCGTCGACAGAGATAACGATGAAAACGTAGACTAATAACAACAACAGCAGTAGTAGCAGCAACAACTATTATGATTATTGTACGAAATAACAAAAACAACACACTATTATAAAATGGATGAAGAATACGACAGGAGAGTGGAGGAGAAGGGGTCAAAATGGGTACGAGGGGAGACTGTGATGGATTATAGGTTAAGGGGACACAAGTTCTTCACATGCAAAGTACTCATATTAGCATAAGCGAGTTGTTCATCGTGTGCAAATGGTTGCATCCATTTAGGGAGGAGACAACTCATTAACCCTGCCCTTGAAAAAAAGGACACTGTTTGGGGCTGACCTAACTAGCATCTATTACCCTCTCCAACTATAAATAACGATTAATATCAAACGCCTTGCTCAACTCCAACTACACGCATCCATTCCAATACTAAACTGCCATGCAGTGCTAAATATAACGGTGTGCTAGGGCCAGAGCCGACTGAAGGTTGTGCGACAAGTCATTCTTGGGGCCCCAAAGCTTTTGCCAGAATTGGGCACTACTAATTTTAGCTAAAATCCTTTCCATATTGACAACTGAGCCAGTGGTTATAGGTTCGATACTGGATCGAGGTGAGTTGGCTTCTTTCTGGCAGGAGCCGAGTTCCAAGCAGGGGCTGATCCAGAGGGGGGGAGCAATGCAGGAATTGTTCCCCCCTCAGTGCCTCAATGGGGCGCATGTTTCAACTGATGTACAATTCCCATTTCTATTCTGCCAGTCCAATCTGCAGTTGGCTAAACCACTGAAGATAGGACATTGTCTAAATGTCAGTAGAGGACCTATTGTAATTGCTAACTAGATTTATATTAAGGGATTCTGAATCGTTAAAAATATTTGGGGTGCACGTTTTTTGAAGGGCTCCCTCCTTGATCCGCCTCTGGATCCACCCCTGGTTCCTAGTGCACCTTTCATCGGACGAGAAGTAAAGCCGTGGCCCCGTATGGTGTGCACATGTCGTCTGCACTTAAAAGAATTCTTTCTACATGGAGTGAAAACCAGCTGTAGATTGGTATAAACAGCAAAATTTCCAGGTGTCAGAGTTCGCCCCTTGGCGTCGTACCCAAATTAACATAGGATTTGCAGCATTAGGTTTGCATCCGGTTGGGTTAAAATACCGTCTAACACATTGCCACGTATTCCAGAGGGACAAAAATGGGGATCCGACCCTGCCATAGGCGGGAAAAAAAGTTAGTAGTTGGTAGTTATTGTATCCTGCGATGATTTAGTGACTATAGAAGAGTCACAAGACTCCCTAACAACTCAAAGTGAAATGCAATTTCGGAACTGAACGATTTGTTGCCAGACGGCAATAACAACAGCAATAATAGTGAAAGAAGAATGGATTGAAAAGGGAGAGCAATAGCGTACAGTTAAGGGGGAAGCAATAAGGTTCACGACAGCCCTACCATAACATATAATTTGGTCCCATTGGACGCAATTTACGCCATACACCAAGGTCCAGTACTACCATTACCAGCACCACAAACCAACCAATCATACATGCGATGCACACAAGCAGAGAAGCAGAGAAAGAGTTCATGTGTTCACAAACTTCACTTTGCATAGATTCAATCAAAAAAACTTCCCAACCAACCGCAATAAAATAACCAGTAAATTGACGCATTTGCACAATTTGGTGTCGCTTTGCATGGTAATTTACGAATACAACGACTTGCAATACCAAAAAAGCTGTCCACCAATCAAAGGGTTTACTCAACCAGCTTCATACCGCTGAAAAATAACCACCTCTTTCCTTCCACCTCTGAATAAGCTCCACTACAACACAAAAGTCATAGAATACCGTAAAACTATTCTAGTCCTGCAGAGAAAAAAAAACGTTATTTCAAAATTTTTGATCGCACAGGCTCACTAGAAGAGACCCGCCCCGGTGGTGGGAGGGGCAAATTGCGTTGGACACACTAGTTCTCGTCTGACCACTGAAGTCAAGTAACGGAATCCCAGTCAGCACTGACATGGGTGGCAGCCAGTGCCGGATTTAGATATTGAGAGGCCCTAGGCTATTTCAATTTTCCGGCCCTTTTCAAGCCCCTTTGAACCCCTTTTCTTAAGTTTTGAAGCCCGCTAAATGTTGAGGCCCTAGGCTTCCACCTAATTAGCCCATTGGTAAATCCGGCACTGGTGGCCGCTTCGGAAAAACTGGGTACTGCTAATACCCAAAATCGTCGCATTACCGTGGTGACTGTGCAGTCTCTGCATTTGAATTTGTTCGTTCGTTGGTGTTTAAGGTCCCGTCAACTACAAGGTCATTAGAGACCCGTCCATTGCATAGTTCTAATGCATAGACTGCACAGACACTACACTAATGCGACGATTATTGAGTATTAGCAGTACCCAGCTTTCCCGAGCGACCACCCATGTCAGTACTAACTGGGCTTGCGTTGCTTAACTTCAGTGATCAGAAGAGAACTGGTGTGTCCAACGCAACTCGCCGCTCCCTCTGCATTTGAACTACGCAGTGGACGGGGCTCTAATAACCTTGTAGTTGAAGGGCCCAAAAACAGCAACGAACAACAACAATGCCTTGGTGGTGCAGTGGGTAGTCAGTGGGTGTCAGCGGTTCTAGGTTCGATACTGAATCGAGGTGGGTTGGATTCTACCGGATGAGGCGGTCATAGTGGTGAAGGTTCTTTTGCAACGGGTAGATGAGGCAAAATTCCCAGGTGTAGGAGCTTGCTCCCTGGTGTCCGTGGTGTGCCGCAACGAAAAGTAGACCAACCATAAATAAACATAGGGGTTGCAATCGGTTGCGGAGAAACACCGTCCAATATATCACTCTTGTGTCCATTCAAAGGGACAAGATGTGTACCCATATCCAGAAAAAGGGTTAGAGCCTTAGACGTAGGCCTATATTTGCCGCATAATACGTATATTTGACGTTTCACCACGGCATAATAACAATGAGGTTGAGACACTATTGAGACTAGCTACTTGAAAGTGCTATGACTCCTAACCCCTTTTTTTATCGTCCGTCTAGGACACTGGCGAACTGTTGGACGGCGTTTCTACTCAGCTGGCTATCGAACGAATGCCACAACCCCTACTTATTTAATTTCGGTGACAGATTCTGTTGTCTCCGTCACTCAGACAAGAGGTGAGTTCCAACACCTTTAAATCTTAGGCTACTCCATGTTGAAAGGGTTCGTTAAGGAGTTGTAGTGGCATTGTAAACATCCACCCCACACGGTAGGGTACCGGTTGACATCTCATCCGATGAACGGTACACTCCTTCTCATCCTGTAAAGGAGCCATCCGCCTTGGTCAGGGAAGCCTTACTGCCCCTTACACAATGTCCTGTTTTGAGTGGTTTAGCCAATTACAGATTGGACTGCAACTGTTGGACTGGCAGTATAGAAATGGGGATAGCAATGCAAAAATGCCTCATCGGTTGCGCCATATTGAGGCACTGAGGGAGAGCAATTGCTGCAAAGATCACAGGTGGAGAGGAGGGCTGTGGATTATGCGGGGATCATGTGGAGGACGTCAGGTAGGTGATACTGGTCTGCCCAGCACTGGATCACTGCAGGAGGGGTTGGGGAACCCCCACATTGGAAGAGGTTCTGGGGGTGGTGGGTTCTGGGGTGGAGCGGCTGGAATGGGTGCGAAAGGCAAAGGTGTTGCCGGGGTGCTGGTGGAGATCTGGGCATATGGGTCTAGCATGAAAAGATCTCGCTAGCAAGGTGTCAGTCACAAAGGATGACATATTCATATATTCATATTCATATTGCTCCCGCCTCTGGATCCGCCCCTGCCGTATACCACACGGGACCTCGGTTTTACTTCTTATCCGAATGTTGTTTGTTGGAGTTTAAGGTCCCGTCAACTACGAGGTCATTAGAGACCCGTCCACTGTATAGTTCTAATGCATATACTGCACAGCCACTACACTAATGCGACGATTATTGGGTATTAGCAGTACCCAGCTTTCCCGAGCGACCACCCATGTCAATACTAACTGGGCGTGCGTTGCTTAACTTCAGTGATCAGAAGAGAACTGGTGTGTCCAACGCAACTCGCCGCTCCCTTCTTATCCGAAAGAAGGCACACTCGGGGCATCTCTGTTGCCTGAAAGAAGCCAACCCACCCCGGCCTAGTATTGAGGTTAGAGCCACTGATGACGTTATCGAGCCCGCTATCCACTACGCTTGTTTGTTTGGTGATGCTTTAGGGTCCTAGAACTACAAGGTTATTAGAGCCCCGCGTAGTTGTAATGCAGCGATTGCACAGATACTACACTAATGCGACGAATTTTAGGTATTAGCAGTAGGAATTGTCATTACTTACTGGGGTTTGAGTTGCTTAACTTCAGTGATCAGACGAGAACTGATGGGAGCGGCGAGTTGCGTTGGAAACACCAGTTCTCGTCTGATCACTAAAGTTAAGCAACGCACGCTCAGTTAGTACTGACATGGGTGGTCGCTCGGGAAAGCTGGGTACTGATAATACCCAATAATCGTCGCATTAGTGTAGTGTCTGTGCAGTATATGCATTAGAACAATACAGTGGACGGGTCTCTAATGACCTCGTAGTTGACGGGACCTTAAACTCCAACAAACAAACAAACGAGAACTGGTGTGCCCAACGCAATAAGCCGCTCCCCCTACCCAGTACGCCACCAAGGCGGGATAGTGAGTATCGGTACCTATGTACAATAAATTCATGAAGTTTTAATGTGCTACCTTAGCTGTCTTCTCCATCATTTAATCCGCGGAACTGTTTTTCTCTCTCTCTTCCCTCTCTACCCCTTTTTATCCTTATAGTCGTCGTTTAAAAGTTATATACATTACATCAAAACATGAAGGGCAAACTTGTACATTAGATAAATTTAATTACGTGAGGTAGAAAAATATCAGTATTAATATCCTAAGAAAAAGCCTCAAGCGGCACTCACGAAAATGGGAAAAGCCAAAAAAAGCGCTATCATTTTAATACAATTAATTTACACGAGTTTTCACTTAAAAGTTAAGAAAACAACAATAACTCAACGTCGACAATAGCATTCAACATCTAATATCGTCTCCCTCTATCAAATTTAATGTTACCAATAGGAGGGAGGGTGACAAGGGAAGAAAAACACATTTTCCTCACTTGAATTAACACATGCCAAAAGCAGACAAACATAAATCTGACCTTTAACCCATCCTTAAGACCTGACAACCCTTTATGTTGTATGCCATTCTTTATGGATAACGACAGATCGACAATCAGCAACAAACATTTGAGTGGACAATGACAACAACAGAAATCGGCGGTCATCTATTTGGTATTTGCAACAAGAGGAGAAGGAAAAAAAAACATATTTTATAAAGGTCCTCAAGACCTGAGAGAGAGGCCATCCAAGTGGTCAGAAGAGATGATGACGATGGGAGGAAAGAAGTGACCACTCCAATTCCTTTCGTCTTCTTGTCTTATAAAAGCAGGTCAACCATAAAAATGAGACCTCATTCTTCCGGAAGACCAAAAAAATTGGAGGCGGAAAGAAACGGGAGAGGGAATATATCTGTCCACTGGATATCTACATTCTTTGATGGTCAACAACAAGTAACTGACCAATACGACAGTAGCATTTCAAATGCATATTTTAGTTCTACGTGGGAGAGGGTTAAAGGAGCACTTTCTTCATATATCAGTGGCTGAAAAAGGGAGAAGGAATAATGACCCTTCCTGGCCTACGTGCGTATACATTTGCGCAAATTTCTGAACTCTCTCATCGCATCCTCAAGGACAGTGGACAAACAAAGCAGAATCCATCGCAACAAGATACATAACCCTTCCCACCCCTCATGTCTTTATAGAGATCTACTACAGAAATATAAATACTGCAATGTTATGTCACCATTCCACGGATGATGCACTTTAACAACATTCATAACTGGAATAACTTGGTGTGGGTCATTGTTGTCGTCGTCATTTCTTATTAAATTCCTTCCAAGTCCCCTTTCACCTCTCTCCTCCCTAACTTAGGCGCACACACATAAGCCATGCACAGAAAAATATATCTACAATAATGTGTATATATGTGTGTGGGGGGGATGTGTTTGTACACATACAGATGAAGTTAGGGTACCAATTCCAAATTATTAAATCGGCCTTTTTCTCAGAAAAATGGACCTTAATACCAAACATACCAAACCTGATTCTACTCTTTCCTATATCACATACATCTTCAAAGGGCAGTTGGATGCCAAAGACGACAAACAATTTTAATTAAGAAAACGTTCAGCCGAGCAAGTAATTATGAAAGAAAATGCATTACTCCACATAAATATCAAAGTTAGGCGCAGGAACCAGAGGGGGAAAAAAACAAACAACGATGAGGAGAGAGTAGGGGTGAAGGTTAATGTTAAAGAAAGATATTTCTGCGGAAACACATTTTTAAAATTCCGCTTGAAATGAAGAAAGGAAGGTAAAAGAAAAATGTTTCAAAATGTTCATCAAAGCAGTCAAGCATCCTTCTCATCCACGCACTACAAGTTGGATTTATCACAAAGGTCCTAACTTTGAAAAGTCCATTTCCAATGGGACTTTGTTGGTATTTGATTTCTGTCATTATGTCATATTAACTGAAAGTTAACATACCCGTCTCGGGCCTCGATGGCCCGTCTCAGAAGTAATGTGCTGGGCTACTGCGTTAGTAGTTCCAGGCTCCATTCTGAACTGAAGCAATTGGCTTTTTGGGGAGAGACTCTCGTCACCTGAAGTTAGAAGTTCCCTTTCTACAAAAAAGTGGGCAAAAAAGAGTTCCCAAGTACACCTCCCGAATGGAAAATGCGGTGTTACCTTGCACTGCACGCCGAACAACCCTTTCTACATGGAGTAAAATATACCTGCAGATTGGTGTAGTATCCAGGTGGCGGAGCTTCCACCTTCTCCTGGTGCTAGTTAAAGAAATGCCTTCCCCTACTCACGAAGAGAGTAGTATCACGATCACGTTAAGTAAGTATAGGGTTGTGCCGGTGTTATGGTGTTATACCTCAGTGTCTGGGCTAAGGGAGGGGCGAATTGCGTCGGACACACCAGTTCTCGTCTGATCACTGAAGTTAAGCAGCGAAATGGGTGCTAGTACTGACATGGCAGCTAGTACTGACATGGGTGGCCGCTTGGGAAAACTGGGTACTGCTAGTATCCAAAAAAAAAATCGTCGCATTAGTGTAGTGTCTGTGCAGTCCCTGCATCAGAACTATGCAGTGGAACTATGCCTTGTAGCTGAAGGGCCCTTAAAACATCAACAAACAAACAGTGTCTGGGCTTCATACCATTTATTTAATTGCAGGTGGGGGATTTATGGCACATAATATCTCAAGCAATTTTAGTGCTTGCTAAGGTGATCTGGGCAGCTGAACTTTGCACTTTGTATCTTTATCCCACCATTATTATGCCAGATAACGCATAGAAAGCACTTTGAAGTACTCAAAAATTTCCTCAAAGTGTCCCCCTAGACACTTTGAGCTTTGAGGTGCGACACCTAAGCATAGCATTGTGACATAGCTATAGCGCCACTAAAAGTGGTCCTCTGGTTAGAGACACCCTTCCATGCTTACCTACGCAGCTACGATGTTTTAAAGCTATTGAAATAATTTGATAAGCTTTTTTGATTATAAAATAATTTATAACATCGTCTAAAATGCCCTTTCGTTGTTGTGCCCCAGGATGTAAGGGAAATTATTAAACTGGCCTCTCTGTGAGTGTGTTCAATGGGTAGATGAGGCAAAATATCCAGGTGTAGGAGCTCTCCCATTGGCGTCGGTAGAATCCCCAAACCCCAAGTTACGGCCAAATTGCGGCCAAGTTGCGTTGGACACACCAGTTCCCGTTAGATCACTGAAGTTAAGCAGCGCACACCCACGTCAATACCAACTTGGGTGGTTAGTAAAGAACGTTGGGTGCTGCAAATTAACTCTCTTCCTCCTTCTTTCACCTACCTCCTCATCTCCCGCGGGCAGCCTCCTAAGGGGTTAACCTGTTATGGCTGCCTGGCTTACACCCCAACCCACAAACTAATCAAAGAATCAAAATCATAAAAAAAAACAGTAGACCGACGGTAAATAAGCATAGGGGTTGCAACTTTGGTCGGCATCCGGCTGTGGAAATCACTATCCAATAGATCGCCCCTTTTGTCCATTCAGAGGGACCAGACAGGTACCCAGCCCTGCCATAGGCGGGAAAGGGGTTAGGAGCTGTTGTATGTAAATCCTGTATTAAACTGTGTACAGTAATAACTTGTCATAACTTATCACTACGGTCATAAAGGTTGTACAGGCCTTTAGTTATAATTGTAGAAGGTGTTGAAAGAGGTCAGGACATGGAGGAGCATAAAGGTGGAAATCAACGGCTAAACACAAGAAATGTTTCACGGCCGTAAAATTAGAATGAGCCTTCAGGACATCTGATTACCTTCAATAATAATACACCACCTCTTTTAAATTCACTTTCGAAATATTCAAATTACATTATGACAAGCCGGTGATTATGACATGGTCTTTTGATGCAAGCCCCACGTTCGAAACTTCTTCTCTCTTCAATTTCTTTCTAACAAGCATGTGTGAAACCAAAAATTTCTTTTGACAAGTTACTTTTCACATGCCAAGCGCGATGATGAATATATTAAAAAGCAAAACGCATCGAGGTGAGAAACGTAGCCCCATCCATATTCCCTCGTATATTCTCTTGTCATTTCTCGTCCCATTACATTTTACCCTCAATCAGCTGTCATTTAAACTTTTTTTCTTTACTTCACTTTCCATTTAGAATTTGCAACCATTAGACGTTTAGCAGTTAGGAAAACAGGAATATCTGCTTCTACGATTTTTTTCTGGAGGACTCTATTCTGGCTTGATTTTTTTAGGGATTGAGAATGTTAGTTTCTTGGAGAACTCAGCGGTGCCCAGTTAGAGTGCTGGACTACTGCATCCGTGGTTCCAGGTTCGACCCTGAACCGTGGTGGTTTGGTCGCAGTGGCCCCACTGGGCCTTCTGCGGGCTGGGATGTGTACGATGCCATTTGCGTGTCGTTCGATACAAAATTTACAGGGTTTGGATTCCGCCCCCTGGCTTTGGTGGAGCAAAAGTGGACCTAATAAAGAAAAACCGTCCCACTAATCGCTCATGCGTTCCAATTAACCAAAAAATGAGTAACCATCCCTGCCATAGGCGGGAATATGGTTAGTGAAGATTGAATGATCATAATAAACAAAAAGGTGAAGGAAACGCTATTACGAAATTTATACAGTCAATCCAGAAAAAAAAACAGGAGAGGAAAGAGTCAGAGCAGAGAGTCAGAGCAGAGAGTCAGAGCAGAGAGTCAG